>JAAGEH010000143.1:3428795-3445032 GCA_011751065.1 Lasiurus cinereus
TTTGGCTCAGTGGATAGAGCGTCGGCCTGCGGACTGAAAGGTCCCAGTTTCGATTCTGGTTGGGGGCATGTACCTTGCTTGCAGGCACATCTCCACAGTGGGGCGTGCAGGAGGTGGCTGATCGCTGTCTCTCTCTCATCAATGTTTCTGACTTTCTAACCCTCTCCCTTCCTCTCTGTAAAAAATCAATAAAATATATTTATAAAAAAAAGGAAAATGCATTTGTCTCCCCATTTTGTTTTAGCCAGTCCACACTACCAACATCTCAGAGAAGAAAGGTCCCTCCCCCAGTCAAGTTGCTTACAGTTCCAACCCCCAGAGAAAGAGAGGGAGCCCCCTTGAGGCAGACCCTGGACACAGAGGCCCTAGGCCAGGCCCCAGCAGCTGAGGTGTCCGTGTGGGCAGCAATGCTGGTGGGGGGAGCACGGACATCTTCATGTCCACATCCTCAGCCCCGTCACTCTCTAGCCCTGTGAGGTGGCCTGGGGATGAGGAGAGGGGTACTCATTCGCCCTAGGGCTCCCCAAACCCCCAGCTTTCCTTCTTTCGTTCTGAACCTACGGGACACCAGCATGCTGTGCCCATGGGTTCAGCGGGCACCTGGAAGGTTACAGCTAACAGGCACTTTCCCAATCAGAGGCTACCGATGAGAGCAAGGCCTTGGGTAGCGTTGAGAAGATTATTTTGGCTGTTATCTGTCCACATTTTTTTTTCTTTGTTGGTTAATCCTCACCTGAGGATATTTTCCCATTGATTCTTAGAGAGAGTGGAAGGGAGGGAGGGAGACACACAGAGAAATACAGTGGTACCTCGAGATACGAGTGCCCTAACATACGAGATTTTTGAGATACGAGCCGTGCAAGCGAGCGATTTTTGCTTTGAAATGCGAGCCACATTTGAGATAGGAGTCATCGCGTGGATCGGCCGGCTGCACACGACCTACCAGTTCACCGCGACTCGAGCATCTCATAGTTTCCCACGCCTCAAGGTTACGGAACGAATTAAACTCGTATCTCGAGGTACCACTGTATCGATGTGAGAGAGACACATCGGTTGGATGCCTCCCAGACATGCCCTCACCGGGGCCAGGGATCGAGCCTGCCACCAAGGTAGGCGCCCTTGACCAGAACTGAACCCATGACCCTTCAGCCTGCAGGCCGACACTCTGTCCACTGGGCCAGAGTTGTTCACATGTTCTTTTAAGATTTTTTTAAAAAATAAGACTTTGAAAGAGAAAGAGAAACAATCACGTGAGAACAAAACATCCATCAGCTGCCTCCTGCGCGCCCCCTAAGGGGGATCGAGCCCACAATCCAGGCGTATATATCGCCTGACCGGGAATTGAACCGGCAACCTTTCGGCGCCGGGATGCAGCTGTGCACGCCCGGGGCGGCGTCTGTTCGCCTTTAACCCCCCGACCTCAGGTGGCTTGGACTCAGCTGGAAGGAGGATGATCCCTCCGGACAGCTCACCCTCTCCCAGGCCTCCGAGAGCGGTGAGTGCCCGGGGCTGGGGACCCCACCACCCAGGGAGGGCAGGTTCTAGCGATGAGCACCTGCTCGGAGGGTTCCCAGGGCCCCTGCGGAGAAGACGGGGTTGTAGGTGTAGGAGGCGAACTCCCAGAGGGTCTAGATGGAGAGACAGGGCAGGAGGCACGAGGGAGGGATGTGGCAGAAGGCGTGGCGCGGGGGAGGGAGGCTGTACCTGAGGGGATGAAAGGGATAACAAAGCTCACGAAGCTGCCTTGGAAGAGGGCTCCCGCCATGGTCCACTTCCGCCCGAACTGCTCAAAGAGGAAGATGCAGCACAGCCGGGCCGGCATCCCCATCATGCCGGGGATGATCTCGCTCATCAGGTGCTTCACACCGAAATCCCTCATCTTCAAGGTCAGCGTCGAGTAGCTGTGACCCACCGTGAACCTGGAATGAGACCGGAAGAGCACTACTCAGAGAGAACAAGAGCGAGAGTCTCTCTCTCTCTCTCTCTCTCTCTCTTTCTCACACACACACACACACACACACACACACACACACTCACAGATACCCTCAGGCAGATGGGGCGACGTGCAGACAGAGGCGAAGGAGGGGGGCCGGGCGGGAATGGGAGGGAGAAAGAAACACCGGGATCGGGAATCTCTGGGCCTCGCCCGGTCCTGAGGCCTTTGCCCCAGGCCCTCCCCGGAGCCTGGCGCGCACCTCAGTTTGCTGTCCCTGCGGGCCAGCCTGGGGGACTCACCACACACAGCCCATCACCAAGGTCACCTTGCGCAGCTGACTGTTGCTATAGAAGTCCAGGATTGAGGCGTTAGGCACCTTCTTTCCAGGCACTTGTAGCTACGGGACAAACAGGAGCAGCCAGAGTCAGGGCAGGAGACCCCAGCTTGCCTCCGCTCCTCCAAGACCCCCCCCCTCCGCCAGGCCCGCCTGCCCCCCACCGTGCCAGCCCGGTCTCTGCTCTTCCCCTGAGGAGATCTGCGTTTCCTGTCACTGTGCCCTTCCAGCAAGTGGGCTGGACACACTGTCTGGGCCCACCTGAAAGGATGAGGCGGGAAGAGGCCCTTCTACACGCGCCCCCCCCCCCAGCCCGGCCCTCCTTGGGGGCCGAGGCCTCTTACCTTGTCCAACATACTTAAAGGAATGGCCCTCTTGTTCATGTCAGCGGCATAGCGCAGGACGTGTTTGGCCTCATCCACCTTCCCCTTCACCACCAGCCACCGAGGGGACTCTGGGAGAATCCTGCACGGCACACCCTGCGTTACCCATCCCTCCAAGAGGCCCCCAGACACCCCTGCCTGCCTCCTGTTCCGGCATGAGGTCCTGCAGATGATGGAGGCCTGGAAGGCGACCGGCAACCTCAAGATGTCTTCTGTCCCCTCCTGGGAAGTCATCCCTTCGCCCGCCTAAGCCACACCCAGCTCCGGCGGCTGCTCGGTGTCACCCTGGCCTTTACTGCCCCTGCCCGGCCATGTCTTTCCCCTCAGCCACCCTGAAGAGCTCAACTACAGCGGTGCCTCGAGATACGAGTTTAATTCGAGATCCGAGCGATGACTCCTATCTCAACTGTTGCTCGTCTTTCAAAGCCAAAATCGCTCGCTCGACGGCTCGTATCTCAAAAATCTCGTATGTTAGGGCACTCGTATCTCAAGGTACCACTGTACTTCCTCTCTCAAGGGTCATCCTCACCTGGCCAGGCACACGGAGGGCACTGTCTTCCAGGCCCACACACCCTCGATTAGAGCCCATTCACAGAGCTGGGATTTCGGCCCAACACCGTGAAAAAGTTGTCCCCTCAAAAGTAGCTCCTTGCTCCTCCACTCCCTGTCGCTCCCGTGAAGTCGACTCAAGGCCATCAAGACCAACTTGACTAGACTTTTTCGGTTTCTTTGTTTGCCTTCAACCTGACCCTTCCTTGTCCTTGAATCTTGCCTTCTGACACGTTGCCTTTTGGTTTTCTGACCAGCTCACTGACATCCCTTGAAAGCAGTGGTTCTCAACCTGTGTGTGGGTCGAGACCCCTTTGGGGGTCGAACGACACTTTCACAGGGGTCGCCTCAGACCATCGGAAAACACAGGTATTTCCATTATAATTCATAACAATAGCAAAATTACAGTTATGAAGTACGGTTGGGGGTCACCACAACATGAGGAACTGTATTAAAGGGTCGCAGCATTAGAAAGGTTGAGAACCACTGCTTTAAAGAGTCTCTTCTGGGGGGGCGGGCAATGCTCGGGTGCCAGAGGCTCTGCCCTGGCTCTTTTTTCTTTTTTTAATATATTTTATTGATTTTTTTACAGAGAGGAAGGGAGAGAGATAGAGTCAGAAACATTGATGAGAGAGAGACATCGATCAGCTGCCTCCTGCACACCTCCTACTGGGGATGCGCCTGCAACCAAGGTACATGCCCTTGACCCTTCAGTCCGCAGGCTGACGCTCTATCCACTGAGCCAAACCGATTAGGGCTGCCCTGGATCTTTCTCATCTCATCCCCACATTCCTCCCAGGGAACAATCCATTCCGTCCATCCCTTCCAGGATCTTTTTTTTTTAGAAATATATTTTATTGATTTCTTACAGAGAGGAAGAGAGAGGGATAGAGCATTGGAAATATCAATGAGAGAGAGACATCCATCAGCCGCCTCCTGCATGCCCCCTTACTGGGGATGTGCCCGCAACCAGGATACATGCCCTTGACCGGAATCGAACCTGGGACCTTTCAGTCTGCAGGCCGAGGCTCTATCCACTGAGCCAAACCGGTTTGGGCCCCCTTCCAGGATCTTTCCCAACCCTCCACCTCCAGTCCATCAGACCCAGCCCTGCTCCTGCCCTGCGCACGCCCCCTGGCTTACCAGATAAAGCTGACGAGGAATAACACGGGGGCGGTGCCCAGCAGAAACAGCATCCGCCAGTGGGGGAAGGTGTAGGCCAGCCCGCTCAGGAACATGAATCCCAGAGAGAAGAAGGAGTGGCACAGCATGATGGAATGTGCCCGGTGCTCGCCCACCAGCCACTCCACAGCTGTGCGGAGGCCAGAGGACAAAATCCCGGTCAGTTCGGGGTCCCTGAGGCCAGCCTTCTGAGACGCCCCGCCCTGCTGGAGACAGTTCAGACAGACGGGGCACACATTCCCCGCACCTCCAGGTAGCCCGAGGCAGGCGGAGGCTGGTTCCTCCGTGCCACGGGCCATTGGATGGCCACTCTGTCCTGCAGGCTCATAGCTCCTCCTCCCCACCCCACCCCCCAGCCTCGCCAAACCCGCCATCCCCAGGGCCCGCTCCCCTCCAGGCACCCCCTCCTCCCACGCAGCCTGGGCCTCACTTAAAGCCATGCTGCTGATGCTGTGGCCCACCAGGCTCTGGGACACCCCAAAGCGGAAGAACAGGTACTGGTGAAAGCTGGTGACGAAGGATGTCCCGAAACCAAAGATGATGATCCCCACGTTGGACAGCAGGATGGAGGGGTAGCGGCCGACCCTGTGGGCAGACAGCCAAGGGCACCGACCTCCGTGTCTGGACCCCCCGACTCCTCGGGCCATAGGCCGCCAGAGCGTCCCCTCCCTGCCCTCCCGCGGCCTGAGGTCCCTAAGCTCTGCGTGCCCACCAGGAGGAGGCAGGGGCACCCCCAGGGGACCAGAAGAAAACTCTGGAAGACTCACTTGTCACTTATGAACCCGAAGATGAGCGCCCCTGTCAGGAGGCCCGTAAAGAACATGGACTGCACGGCTTCCGGGGCAAATTTCTCACCACACACCAGATCAAACTGGGGATTACAGGCAGGGATCGGCCACAGGCCTCCGCCCAGGGTCAGCCTGCACCCAAGACACAGCCTCCTCCCGGGGGGCGGGGGCGTTTTAGGGGCCTGGGACAGGGACAGGCGGCAGCCCTCATCAGCTCAGTCACCCCTGCCTTTCACCCTGCCTCTGGCAGACTCTGGGGGGCAGGCCTGAAGAGAGGGACCCAGCGATGGGGTAGATGGAGAGGTCCCTCTATAAAAGGCCAGCATCCCTCCAGACCCCTCCCCCAATCCTGGGCTCCTCCAGCCCAGAGGTTCAGATGGGCCGGTCTGTGCTGGGCAGGGCCCAGGTGGCATCTCAGACCTTGTGTGAGTTCAGAGGGCAGAGCCACAACTGCAGAAGCAGCTCCTTGGAGCGATGGCAAAGGCTGCCCTCTGCCCTCTGCCCTCGACCCCGACCTCAGCTCCACTTCAGCTTTCTAGCTAAGACGGCCCAGGCGAGAGCTGGGCAGCAAGAACGCTACCCCGGCCTTTCCTCTGCTAAACCCTCTCCCTGAGCCTCAGTTTCCCCACTTGTTGGGGGAAGGGGAGGACACCTCTCCGGGCCCAGGCCACCGGCAACGCAGGACAAGCCACACCTCATTGACTACCGATCGCGTCGTGCTCTCGGGATAGATCCACCCCTGGTCGCACGACTGGGTGTAGTTGAGGCCGAACTTGATGATGGCATCCAGGTCCCAGGCCACGGGCAGAAACATGCGGCAGGTCATGAAGCTGCCGTTTTTGTACCGCGGCAGGGTCAGGTTCAGCTGCTCGGCCACGGTCAGGTTAGGGCCCACGGCCAGGATCCAGCTGGTGTTGCAATAGGCCTTCTGATCGGTGGCCACGAAGAGGTCGGCGTACATGAACACGACCGACAGGAGGTTGGGGATGAAGGCCAGGGCCACCAGCCGCTGCTGGAAGGGGCCAAACTTGCCCATCGCTTCCATGATGTCGGCAAACTTGTCGTACTGGTTGTTTTCGAGGATCCTCAGCCGGCGTAACAGATCCAGAGACCAGGTACGGGGGTGCTCGGCCACCTGGTGCTGGTGCTCGGCCCTGTGGGAGGGCGCGGGTGGGAGCTCCCCGGGACTGACTTTGTCTGCCATCTGTGCGGAGAAAGGAGGCGCCCCGTGGCTGCCAGCCCGAGGTCGGGGGCCGGCCTCTCTGTCTTGGAACAACAATTTGGATGCCAATCTTTTTTTTTTTTTTTTTTTTTTAGATTTTTAAAAAATATATATATTTTATTGCCGAAACCGGTTTGGCTCAGTGGATAAGAGCGCCAGCCTGCGGTCTGAAAGGTCCCAGGTTCGATTCCAGTCAGGGGGGCATGTATCCTGGTTGCGGGCACATCCCCAGTAGAGGGCGTGCAGGAGGCGGCTGATCGATGTCTCTCTCTCTCTCATTGATGTTTCTAACTCTCTATCCCTGTCCCTTCCTCTCTGTAAAAAAAATCAATAAAGATATATATTTTTTAAATAAATAAATATTTATTTATTCCCAGGGAGGGGACTGGGCGTTGCCCACAGAGATCTGGCTTTCAGGAGCCAGCTACCCCCCCCCCCCCGACCCCCAACCCCGCCTTCAGGGTTCCCTGCAGTGTCCCCCAGCGTCGCCTGCATGCCCGCAGGGCTCTGACCGCCAGCAAAGGCCTGGAGCACCGGTCCCCTCTCCTGATTCCACAGGGGCCCTGCCAGGTGGACAGGCCCCAGGGGACTGGTTCTCAGCGTACCAAAGAGGCACGTGAGCCCTGGCCGGTGTTCGCAGTGGTTAGCGCAGCGGCCCTCCCAACAAGGGTCTCAGATTTCCGGACCAGGGCACCTACCTGGGTTTTAGGTTTGATCCCCAGCCGCCTTCGGGGTGCATGCAGGAAGCAACCAATCTATGTGTCTCTCTCACATCCATGTTCTCTCTCTCCCCTGCTCCTCCTTCCTCCCCTCCCATTCTCTCTAAAGAGAAAAAATCAATGGAAAAAAATATCCCTGGGTGAGGAGTCACAAGAGAAAAAGAGGAAACTGAGGCCCGGAGAGCAAACATAGAGCCAGGAGCCAGCCTCCAGCGGAGGCAGATGCCACGCGGAACCCACACTGCCTGTGCGGGCAGCCTGCTCCGTCCGCACACTTCCACAGCCTAACGGGCCCGGCAGGCAGGCTCCCGTCCACGTCCGTGCCCAGAATACCGCCCCACCCTTGCCACGTGGTATCAAAACAGCCTCCGTCCCCACTTGCCCCGCCCCTCCTCCCCGGAGCCAGCACCCCAAACCAAAGCCGGGACCCACCTGAGCATACTCCAGGCCTAGCCAGGCGGTTGGCGGCAGAACCTTAGGGTTCCATGGGCGGCCAGGAAGCGGAGTCACAATGGGGCAGGGAGTGCTCGGGTGGGGTAGGCATGGCGAGGAGCGGCATTCTACTCCAGGGGCATAACTGGCCGCCGACCCCCGGGAGAGGCTGGGGCCACGCAGCTGGGAGTGTCTCCTTGCGAGCCGAGCCGGCTCCAGGCCTTTGTGCACAACAAAGGGTCTCAGATTTCCGGACCCAACAAGGGTCTCAGCTCCTGGAGCCCCTCGCCCTCCCCTTAAAGGTCCCGCCTCCACCGAGGGAAGTTCTTCCATCGGTCCCGACACCACTCCCCCGTCCTCAGTCCCCAGGCTACGGTGGGGGTGGGAGGAGAGGCAGAGGCGGGACACACTCCCCCCAGATCTATCAAGGGCAGCGGGGAGCACTGAGCATCAGGCCTGGCCTCCTAGCAGCTCTGTGCGGGAGGGAGGGGTGATGGCAAAGGTGGAAGACTCCGTGGCGAGGAATCTGGGTGCTGCCTTAGGGTGCTTCTCCTTCTCGGAGAGAAAGGGAGGCTGTTAGGAGGCAGAATGAAGGCGTGCAGATGGGAGGTTAGAAAAAGCCACTGGGGAGCCCAGCCTGCGTGGCTCAGGGGTTGAGCATCAACCTATGAACCAGGAGGTCGCTGGTTTGATTCTGGGTCAGGGCACAGGCCCGGGTTGCAGGCTCAGTCCCCAGTTGGAGGCCTGCAGGAGATAGCTGATCAATGTTTCTCATCATGGATGTTTCTATCTCTCCCTTTCCTCTCTAAAAATCATTAAAGACATATACAGTGGTACCTCGAGATACGAGTGCCCTAACATACGAGATTTTTGAGATATGAGCCTTCGAGTGAGCGATTTTTGCTTTGAAATATGAGCAACATTTGAGATACGAGTAATCGCACGGATTGGCCGGCTGCACACAACCCACCAGTTTACCGTGACTCGAGTGTCTCATAGTTTCCCACGCCTCAAGGTTATGGAACGAATTAAACTCGTATCTCAAGGTACCACTGTGTGTGTGTGTGTGTGTGTGTGTGTGTATATATATATATATCCTATATAATAAAAGTCTAATATGCAAGTTGATCAAAGCTGCACAACAGGAGGAACCAGTCGCTATGATGCACACTGACCATCAGGGGGCAGACGCTCAATGCAGGAGCTGCCCCAGCCCCGCAGGCCCCAGGCCCGCCAAGGCAGGTGCCAGTGGGGCACCCAACTGCCCTGCTGGTCGCCCTGCAGTGGGCGGCAACAGGCAGCAGAGGCAGGCAGGACCATCAGGGTGCGGGCCCGGCTGGTGAGCAGCAGCACCAGGCTGGCCAAGGCGGATGTCAGCGGGGGCCCCCACCACTCCATCGCCCCACAGGTCGCTCCACAGATTGGCCCTGATTGCTGGCCAGGCCTAGGGACCCTCCCAGTGCACGAATTTCGTGCATCGGGCCTCTAGTGTGTGTGTGTGTGTGTGTGTGTGTGTGTGTGTGTGTGTGTATAATAAAATATATATATAAAAGTGTAATGATCGACATAATTTGATGAACAAGAATAGATCCAGAGACAAATGGTAGGGGCGAGGGGGTAAGAGAGCAACCAGAGGACTTGCATGCATGCATATTAGTATCACCAATAGACACAGACACTGGGGTGGGGAGGGGGGCTTGCCCTGGGAGGGAATGGCTAGGGGGAAAGGAGACACGTGTAAAACTTGAGACAATAAAAAAAGTGTATTATCCTAATTTCCAAGGACCTTTCAGACGCAGCCGGGCTGTGAGGGGAGCCCGGGTCCCGGGTGCCAGAGGGAAACCAGTGCTGGCAGCCGGGGGAAGGAAGGCCTCCTCTTGCATGAATTTCGTGCACCGGGCCTCTAGAGTGTGTGTGTGTGTGTAAAAAGTACAGTGGTACCTCGAGATACGAGTGCCCCAACATATGATATTTTTGAGATACGAGCCATCAAGCAAGCGATTTTTGCTTTGAAATACGAGCAACATTTGAGATAGGAGAAATCGCACGGATTGGCCAGCTGCACTGGACCCACCAGTTTACCGCGACTTGAGTGTCTCATAGTTTCCCACACCTCAAGGTTATAGAACGAATTAAACTCGTATCTTGAGGTACCACTGTATAGGACATTGGCAACAGAGAAATGACGTCTCTCTCTCAACAGTAATGAAAATGATGGCTTACACCCTCAAATCTGAGGACAGAGGTGGGAGGCAGAACAGGGCCATAAGGCCACAGGGCCCAGTGGATGGTGTTATAGATGATGTGTCCATCCCCAGCCTCTCCCATTTCTATGGTGAAGCCCTAAACTCCAGTGAGGGGTAAAGATGGGCCTTGGGGAGGTAATTTGGGGTAGATGAGGCCCTGAAGGGGGGCCTTCCTGATGAGATTAGTGGCTTTCTAGGAAGGAGGGAGATCTCTCACCCTCCATCCACACACAGCGGACAGACCATGGGAGAGCACCACGAGAAGGTGGCTGCCTGCAAGCCAAGGAGAGAGCCCTCATCAGGACCTGCTCCTGCTGCCATCCCGATCTTGGACTTCCAGCCTCCAGAACTACGAGAAAATCCATTACTGTGGTCCCTCGAGATACGAGTTTAATTTGTTCCATAACCTTGAGGCGTGGGAAATTATGAGACACTCAAGTTGCTGTAAACGGGTGGGTCGTGTGCCGCTGGCTGATCCGCGCGATGACTCCTATCTCAAATGTTGCTCGTATTTCAAAGCAAAAATAGCTCGTATCTCAAAAATCTCGTATGTTAGGGCACTCGTATCTCGAGGTACCACTGTACTGTGGAAAGCCACCCATCTATGGCCCTGGGTGAACCTGAGGCCAGGTCAGCGGGTTGGACTCGGTGGGGACGGTGTCAAAGGAGAGGAGGTGGCGAGGGAAGCGCAGGTGCCCTGAGCCTTGGACAGTGACACCGGAAACACAAGATGCACAGCACAGAGGTCAATCTCAGGGGTGTCTCTGAGGAGGGCGGGCACCCAGCCTGGTGGCCAGGGGGCTCCTCCTGGTCAGAAGCCAAGGAACCCGAGATGCTCGCCCCTCCCTGACAGATGAGGGGGGGGGTGGCAGTGATGAGACAACAATGTCCAGGGTGGCTGGGTTAGGGCCACGCTTGAGGACTCAGTCCAGCCCAGGGCCTGGCAGTGTCCTGAGGGGTGGAGGGTGACCCCTCTTTCCTATCTCTTGGGGCCCTGGGGGCAGACATGAAGCCCTCCGCCTTCCACACCCAGCCAGGGCAGCCTCAATGAGTCCCTGTCGATTAGTGTTAAGGGACCTATAACATCATTCATCTGCAAATGGGGAGCCCGAGGCCCAGCGTAGGAGGGCTCCTGCACCCGAGCCTGAGATGGGGCCTCCGCACTAGCCTCCACAAAGCCGGCCAGAGCGTGAGGAGTGGGCCCACTGCTAACACCACCCCAAATCTGGGCTGTTCTGGGCTCACCAACCGAGGGAGAACAGCCCAGCCCAGCCCAGGCTGCCCACGGCTCCTTGAGGTCGAGTCCATGTCAGGATGCGTGTCTTCTCTGGCTTCTCAGCTGCTGGTCTCACACCAGGAAGCACCACAGACGAGCAGATCTACCCATGGACCAGGGGCACCCTGAAACACCCAGAGAGAAAACCTTTCTTCCCAGGGCCCGCCATCCCTAAAGAAACGAGCCTCCCAAGACCTGTCCAGAGGCAAGAGATGAATTTTGCATCTTGCTTGTGTCCATAGAGCAGTGGTTCTCAACCTTCCTAGGGCCGCGACCCTTGCATACAGTTCCTCATGTGGTGGTGACCCCCCACCATGAAATTTTGCTACTGTGATGCATCGTGATGTAAATATCTGCATTTTCCCATGGTCTTAGGCGACCCCTGTGAAAAGGGTGGGGTCGCGACCCACAGGTTGAGAACCGCTGCCATAGAGGGTCCATTCAGTCTCTTTCAGGAAAGATCATCGCTGGGCCTGACAGGGATGTGAGGCTCCGCCTCCTGCTCTGACTCGGCCCTGTCCCGGCTCCTCTCGGGTTTTTCTTTCTCACCGTGGCAGACTCAGCCTGGGTGCCACTCTGTGCCCAGAAAGACGGTGCCATGTCCCCCAAGGGAAGGGGCTTTGGCATGGGACTGACTCCATGGGGGCACCGAGCAGGAAGCAAAACAGAACTGTGCGTCACTTCCTAGCTGAGAACTGGGAGTGGCAACTACCCAGGTATCCGAGGGGCTTGCTGGACGCTGCCATGCTGGGTTTCCAGAGAGGAAAGCTGGCCCAGCACTTCCCACCACGTCCGGGTGCCATGGAGGTGGAGGGGGTCCGGTGAGCCGTACCCCGCCCCCAGACTATCGGAGGGCAAGTCACAACCGAGACCCTGACCCAGAAGAGGGTGTTGGGGGTGGGGCTCAAGGGATAAGGAAGGTGCTGGAAGGAGAGAGGCCCCTCCCAGGTGCCTCTGGGAGCGGGCGTGGCGGTGGGTGCTGGGTCCTGGCGTGTTGTCTCCATCAGCAAAGCCGTCATGGTGGCCTGGGAACGAGGTCAGAAGTACGTGCTGCGCACAGAGGCCTCCCCGGGGCTGAGGGTCCTTCCAGAGACCCCAGTTCCATTTTCTGCGGGCGCCGACTTCTTAGTCCTAGAGGGAGCGGACGACCCTCACCGGCTGACCCGGAAGTGGCTCCCCGGCAGTGTCCTCCCCTGAGTAGGGGGGATCCCCGCCCTCCCCTCAGTAGGGGGATCTAACCCCAAGGCCGGTCAGATGTCTGTGTTCCTACAACCCCCTCACTGGTCTGTCAGTGACCCTGGACGGATGGGGAGGCAGAGGTGCGGGCTTTTGAGACGGGGCACGATGGGAAGCCGGGGTCCCGGGCTGCAGAGAGAGCGGGCGGCTCACCGCGGCTGGGGGTCCCGGTCCAGGTCCTGGATGGTGTCCTTCATGGCCTGGCCGCGGGTCTCGGGCAGCAGCGTGCAGAGCAGACCGGCCCCGATGGGGAGGCTGCCGTAGATGACCATCGGGAGGGCCCAGTGGTAGTCGCCCAGCAGCATCACCAGGGGCGTGAGGATGCCCCCGATCCTCGAGGACATGGCCACCAGCCCCATGCCCGTCTGCCTGCGGGAGGCCAGCGCCAGCGAGGACCCGGCCTCAGTGCCGGGCCGCAGCGCCAGCTCAGCTCTCTTCCCTGGAGGGGGGGAACCCGGATCCCGACTGGCCCCCAGGCCTGCAGGCTCGTCCAGCCCCCCAGTCTTCCTCCCACTGAGCCCAAGGCAGCCGCCACCTCCAGTCTCTCCGTCGGCCTCTGCGCTCCCCCCATTTATCCAGTTTCAGGGCGCAGGCTGCCCCCACCCGACGGCTCCTTCTTGGGAGCCATTCATTCTTTTTATCTTTCTTTTCTTTTTTTTTTTTTTTTTGACTTTTTACAGAGAGGAAGGGAGAGGGATAGAGAGTTAGAAACATCGATGAGAGAGAGACATCGACCAGCCGCCTCCTGCACGCCCCCTACTGGGGATGTGCCCACAACCAAGATACATGCCCTTGACCAGAATCGAACCTGGGACCTTTTGGTCTGCAGGCCGACGCTCTATCCACTGAGCCACACCGGTTCCGGCAAGAGCCATTCATTCTTAGATGTGACCCTGGGGCAGCCCTGACGTGGCCGGAGCGGGGCTGCCTCCTCTACCTGTCCGCCCGCCACCTGCCTGCGACCGCCTGGATCTGGGCCACATTGCTGGATTCCCTGACCCCCACCCAGCGCGGCTGCCCAGAGCCCCCCCGAAAGCTATTGGCGGAGGGCGGCCGGGGCCCGGGGAGCAGCGGGGAGCCGTGCCCGCAGCCCTCACCTGATGATGGTGGGGAAGAGCTCGGCAGAGTAGACGTAGGAGATGGTGAACCCGGAAGCCGTGGCGAACTTGCCCACGATGGCCAGCACCGTGCTCACCACGGGCAGGTCTGGTGAAGGAGGCTGGTCAGCCAGGCGGAGGGCAGACAGCCCCTCCCCGGGGCCCGGCTCCCCGCCCCACCTACCCAAACGCTGAGCCCCAGGGATGAACCCCTCATTCCGGAAAGAGGGGTCACCGGGCAGTGAGGGGTGGGGGGTGGGGGGGTGGGACCAGGGGAGAGCCGGGCCAGGTACCTGCGGGGACGAAGATGATGCAGATGCACATGAGGCCCCCCAGAACCAGGGTCCCCATCTGGCTCCACCGGCGGCCAAACCACTGCATCATGAAGATGCTGGAGTAGCGGGCCGGCACCTCCACGGCTCCGAAGATGAGCTGCGTCAGGTAGATGTCCAGGCCGAAGTCCCCCACCTGCAGGCTCAGGCCGAAGTAGCCCAGACTGTCCACGAACCTGCAACGCATCCGGGGTCCCTGTCACTTCTGGGGGAGGGGCCACCCGCACCCTCAGAGAGGGGCCTCGGCCCGCAGGCCCGTCCCCGCCCAAGAGCCCCCGTCCCACCTCCCCTGGGACACGCGCCAGGGCGGGGCTTGGCTCCCAGCGCCCTCACCAGACGCAGAAGAGAATCAGGGTCACCTTCCGGAGCTGGGGGTGTCTGAACAGATCCAGGGCGTTCCCCGAGGGGCCCGTCTTCTCTGGGGCCAGCTGGGAGGAAGATGCTGCGTGAGGGCCGGCGGGGAGGTGGGGCAGTGGGATCGGGGAGCCGGAAGGAGCCCGCCCTGCGTACCTGGCTCAGCAGCGCCGGGGAGAGTTTGCGCCGGTTGACGGAGGCCGCCTTCTGGATGGCCTGTTTGGCCTCCTCCACCCGCCCCCGGGCCAGGAGCCAGCGGGCAGACTCTGGCAGAGTCCTGAGGTCAGGAAGGGGGGTGAGGGTGGGGCACCAAGTCCCAGAGGTCCCTCCATCCCCCGCCCCAGAGCCTCCCTGGCTGTCCCAGTGCCCACTGAACCCCACACCCCGGGCAGACCCCCACCCCCACCCCCAGACGTGTCCCTCCCTGAGTGTCCCCTGGGAACAGTGGTTCTCAACCCTCCTAAGGCCGCGACCCTGGAAGACAGCTCCTCATGGGGTGGTGACCCCAACCATAAAATTATTTCCGTGGCTACTTCATCGCTGTCATGTTGCGACTATTATGAACTGTCATGTAAATATCTGATCGGCGGGATGTATTTTCGTTGTTACAAGTTGAACATAAATAAAGCACAGCCAAAACCGGTGTGGCTCAGTGGATAGAGTGTCGGCCTGCAGACTGAAAGGTCCCAGGTTCGATTCCGGTCCAGGGCATGTACGTTGGTGGCAGGCACATCCCCAGTAGGGGGCGTGTAGGAGGCGGCTGATCCATGTCTCTCTCTCTCTCATCAATGTTTCTAACTCTCTATTCTTCTCCCTTCCTCTCTGTAAAAAAATCAATTAAATATATTTTTTAAAAAGAATATTAAATAAAGCACAGTGATTAAGCACAAAAACAATATGTCATTATCTATTGTGAAATATTTATTTCTAATGACAAATACAGTGGTACCTCGAGATACGAGTGCCCTAACATACGAGATTTTTGAGATACGAGCCATCAAGCGAGCGATTTTTGCTTTGAAATACGAGCAACAGTTGAGATAGGAGTCATTGCGCGGATCGGCCGGCTGCACACGACCCACCAGTTTACCGCGACTCGAGCGTCTCATAGTTTCCCACGCCTCAAGGTGACGGGACGAATTAAACTCGTATCTCGAGGTACCGCTGTAAATGAAATGTTGTCTTGAATCGTGGTGTAGCATGGGCAACAGCCTTCCTAGGACAACAGTAAACTACATGGCTACACTTTGCTACACCGAGGAGCGGTGTGTTGGTGCCTAAGACCATGGGAAATAGGTGTTTTCCGCTGGTCTTGGGCGACCCCTGTGAAAGGGTCGTTCCACCCCCCAGGGGTCGCGGCCCCCCCGGTTGAGAACCGCTGCCTGGAGGCCCCTGAGTGGCCGGCGGCCTCTCACCAGCAGTAGAAGGCCAGCGGCAGCACGGGCGCGGCGCCCGCCACCTGGAAGAGCCGCCAGTTGCGCACGCCGAAGGCCAGGCCCGCCAGCGCCATCTGCCCCACCGAGAAGCCGCACTGGGCCAGCACCACGGCCTGCGTCCTCCGCGAGGGCCCCACCCACTCTGCCACTGCGAACGGCGACACTGAGCCGGGGGGCCGGGCCTGCCCCCCCCGCGCCCCGTCTCCCCTGTCCGGTGGGGGGGCCTCCGTCCCAGCCCAGGAGGCATGGGGTGACCCCGGGAGGTGGGATCCCTGGCAAGGCCTCCCCCACCTCCCAGAGGCAGTCCGGGGGGAATGAGGCCTCCCCCTGTGGCCGGGGACTCACGCAGGCTGACGTTCGTCAAGGCAAAGCCGGCCACGGCAGTGGCCACGGCAAAGCGCATGAGCACGTAGAGCTCGAAGGTGGGCACGAAGGCGGTGGCCAGGCCGATGAGGGCGAAGAGCAGCAGCTGGATCAGGACGCTGGTTTTGCGGCCGATCCTGGGGACAGAGGGCGGGGCAGGGGACAGGGGACAGGTCCCCGAGGCCGTCTCCGAGGGGAGGGGGCAGGGAGGCCAGCCCTGCCCTGGGCTCCCTGTGTGGGGGCGCCTGGTCCCACCCTGAGGTCCTCGTGCTGGTGCCTAAAGTTTGTTAGGGAAGGGGTGGGTGAGGGAAGGGGTGGGCTAGGGAAGGGGTGAGATAGGGAAGGGGTGGGG
>JAAGEH010000143.1:3450032-3590000 GCA_011751065.1 Lasiurus cinereus
CCCGTCCTCAGCCCGAGGCCGGCGGAGAGATCTGCACCTTGGCCCATGGTTCCTTGCTCCTCTTGGCTGTGATAAAGCGGCATTAATGTTTAACCCGCTGCACCTTCACACCTCGGCTCCCGGTCAAGGAGAGAAGAGGAGGATGAAAAAAAAAAACAGTCCACGCGGGCCTGAGAATCAGAGGATGTTTTATGAGACACTGGCATCCCCAGAACCAGTGGTTCTCCACCTTCCTAAGGCCGCGACCCTGGCATACAGTTCCTCATGGGGTGGTGACCCGCAACCATGAAATTCTGCTCCTGTGATGCATCGTGATGTAAATATCTGCATTTTCCGAGGGTCTTAGGCGACACCTGTGAAAGCGTCGTTCAACCCCAAAAGGGGTCGCGACCCACAGGTTGAGAACCGCTGGCCAGAACCAAGGAAACCTCCAGGCCCAGCACCCCCCACACCTCCGCCAACGGCCACATCCTGAACAACCCAGTTCAAACCCCTCTCATCCAAACAGAACCCAGATTCTGAGAGTAGCTGCGATACCCACAGGGACACAGAAGTCCCTGTAGCAACCAGTCCACGCCAGCCAAGCAGGGTCAGCCAGGAGCTGCAAGGACCCAGCCTGCAGATGATTACATCTGTCCATGAACCCACCTACATGATCATCTCTTTTCTCCTGTGGGTTCTGGTACAAAAAGGGATCTCCCAAAGATAAGGGCCCCCAGCTTTTACCCCCGGGGAGAAGTACCGGTGGTGTGTAACTCCCGTCAACCCCAAGGCAGCACGGAGGTCAGGAGACCCACCGAGGGCATAGAAGTTTTTCATGTTCACCAGTGAAGACAGTTCCAGAATAGAAAGCCATAACGGAAGAGCCTTGATTTTGATCTGTAATCAAGGAATCCATCACAAACACAACGCCGAGATTAAAAACAAATGTAACTGCCCAGAGTAGTCACAGCGAACCTCGGCAATCTCAGTGACAACAAAAGAACACAGGATAGCCGAAACCGGTGTGGCTCAGTGGACAGAGCGTCGGCCTGCGGACTGAAGGGTCCCAGGTTCAATTCCGGTCAAGGGCATGTATCTTGGTGGCAGGCACATCCCCAGTAGGGGGTGTGCAGGAGGCGGCTGATCGATGTCTCTCTCTCATCGATGTTTCTAACTCTCTCTCCCTCTCCCTTCCTCTCTGTAAAAAAAAAAAAAAATCAATAAAAATATATTAAAAAAGAACACAGGATAAAGTCTCTCTATCACAGGCCCCAGCTGTGGGACTAACAAAGGCAGGACTTCAAAAAGGAATCTCCCAACAATAAAGGCCCCCATCTTTTACCCCCGGGGAGAAGTCTTACCGGATGAAGACCCAGGTCTTCGAAGGAGTCTAGTTCAGTCATGGGAGCTGGGGAATGATGGATTAGAGAGAACATTAGGAAAAAAATACATGTGGCCATATGCATACACATTCACATCTGTGCTTGTGTATGCGTCAGAAAACCTCTGTATGCTTTCAGTTTTGAACGATTTTAAGAGATGGTAGAGGAATGCGGGTGAAAGGAATACGAGGAAGCCAGGTTGTTCAGGGAAGTCCTGGATGCAGTGTGCCTGCACCTGTCTGGCCACCTGTCTGGCACAGCCTCAGGATGTCTGTTCACCAATCAGCATGTGGAGCAAGTCAAGGCAGGGCAGACCATGGAAAGCAGAGTAAGGATACAAGACGCTGTGTAAGGAGAGCCCTTTCCTCTCTACCGCCCACCCCAAACTCCCCACCTGGCAATGTCTCTCATGAACAGAGATGCTAAAAATCCTCAGCAAAATATCAGTAACTTGATTACAGCAATGTATGAAAAGAATATTATTATCCCCTGGCCCAGTGAGATTTATCCCAGGTACGCAAGGCCGGTTCAACATATGAAAATGAAATGTCATCCTTCTCATCAAGCAGGCTTAGGAAGAACATGATCACATCAACAATGCAGAAAAAGCATTCGACAAAATCTAATACTGTTCATGATAAAAACGCTAGGGAAACTAGGCCTAGAGGTAACCTCAACTTCATAAGGAACATCTACAAAAAGCCCACAACTAACATCATGCTTAATGAGGAGAAACTAGAACCTTTTCAGCAACCTGGCAGGGACATCTCCCCTCACCCGTGCTTTTTAACATTATACTGAACACCCTAGAGCAGCGGTTCTCAACCTGTGGGTCGCAACCCCTTTGGGGGTCGAATGACCCTTTCACAGGGGTCACCTAAGACCATCGGAAGATGCAAATATTTACATCACGATGCGTAACAGTAGCAAAATTCCATGGTTGGGGGTCACCACCACATGAGGAACTGTATGCAAGGGTCGAGGCCTTAGGAAAGTTGAGAACCACTGCCCTAGATAATTCAGTAGTACAAGAAAAGGAAACAAAAGATATACATATCAGGAAGGAAAAAATTGTCTTTCTTTGCCGATGATATAATTATCCATATGAAAAACCCCAAAGAATCAACATACTTCTAGAACTAATAGTGATTATAGTAAGGTTTAAGGATATAAGGTTAATACAGAAAAGCTACCACTTTCCTATCTACCCACAATAAACAAGTGGAGTTTGAAATGAAAAAAGTGCCATTTACATTAGCACCCCAAAATGAAATCTATATATATATAAGCCAAGCAACCAGAATGCCAGAATGACCTTCTGGCAACCAGAACGTCTGGTTGCTATGACATGCACTGAGGCCGGCCAACTGGCTCAATTGGGGGCGGTCCCTTCCCCCACTGGCCCCAGCTGGATCAGGGGCGGGGCCAGCCAGCCAACCTCCTTTGGCCCCTCCCCCTCTCCACTCCCTACCCCTGCCGGCCTGACCTGATCAGCCCCCATTGAGGCGGGGCGGCCGGACCCCATCGATGCACGAATTTGTACACTGGGCTTCTAGTACTGGTATAAAGCTAACAAACCATGTACAAGATCTGTATGAGGAAAACTATAAAACTCTGATGAAGAAAAACAACAAAAAAACTAAATCAAGGGAGAGATAGTTTATGTTCATGGATAGGAAGACTCAATATTGTCAAGATGTCAGTTCTTCTCAACTTGATGTAGTAATTAAACATAATCCTAATAAAAACCCCAGCAAGTTATTTTGTGAAAATTGACAAGCTGATTCTAAAGTTTATGGAGAGAGGCCCAAGAGCCAGAATAGCCAACACAATATTGAAGAAGAACTAAGTCAAAGGACTCTCAATTCTTGACATCAAGACTTACTATAAAGTTACAATACTCAAGACAGTATGGTATTAGCAAAAGAATAGACAAATAGATCAATGGAACATAATACAGACTTTAGAAATAGACTCACAGATTTAACTGATCTTTGACAAAAAAGCAAAGGCAAAATAAAGGTAATCTTTTCAATAAATGGTGGTGAAACAACTGGACACCCAAAGGCAAAAATAAAAAATCTAGACACAGGCTTACATTCCTCACAAAAATCAACTCAAAATGGATCATAGACCACAATGCAAACTGCAAAACTATCCAACTCTTAGAAGATGACATAGTCAAAAATCTATATGACATTGGGTATGGTAATGACCTCCTAGATACAACAGCAAAAGCATAATCCATGAAAGAACTGATTGATAAGCTGGTTTGGTTAACTTCATTTAATTTAAAACCTTCAGCTCTGCAAAAAACACTGTTAGGAGAGTGAGAAGACATGACACAGACTGGAAAACCGTATTTGCAAAAGAGATATTTGATAAAGATCCATTATCCAAAACAGACAAAGAACTCTTAAAAGTGAACAATAAGCAAATGAACAACCTGGTTAAAAAATGGGCTTAAAACCTTAACAGACACCTCACCAAAGAATATATTCAGATATTCAGACCTAGCTGGTTTGGTTGGGTGGATAGAGCATCAGTCATTGGACTGAAGGATCCCAGGTTTGATTCCAGTTAGAGGCACATGACTGGGTTTTGGGGCCAATCCCCAATTTGGGCCTGATCTTCAGTGAAAGATGTGCAGGAGGCAGCTGATAGATGATCTCTCTCATCATTGATGTTTCTCTCTCTCTCTCTCCCTGTTCTCTAAAATCAATAATACACATACACACACATATTTTAAAAAAGAACATATTCAGATAGCAAATAAAAAGATGTTCAAGATTGTCATTAGGGAATTGCAAATTAAAAAGTGATACCATTACACACATGTATGAGGACAGACAAAAACTATATTCACTGGTGAGAATATAAAATGGTATAGCCACTCTGGAACACAGCTGGTGACTTCTCACAAAACCAGACATACTCCTTCTTACCATACAGTCCACAACTGGGTTCCCTGATATTTACTCAGAGGAGTTGAAAATTTATATCCACACAAAATGAATGTTCATTGCAGTTTTATCCATAACTGCCCAGACTTCGAAGCAACCAGTAGGTGAATGGATTAATAAACTGTGACACATCCAGACATGGAACATTATTTAGTGCTAAAATAAATGGGCTAACAAGCCATGAAAAGACATGGAGAAACCTTAAGTGCATGTGACTAGGTGAAGGAAGTCATTCTGAAAAGGCTAAATACTGTATGATCCTAAAGATATGACATGCTGGAAAAGGCAAAAGTATGGAAACAGTAAAAGATCCCCCAGTTGCCAGGGACTGGAGGGGAGAGAAGAATGAACAGGCAGAGCACAGAGGATTTCAGGGCAGTGAAACTACTCTGTACAGTACTGTAACCATGGCCACAACCGGTTTGGCTAAGTGGATAGAGCGTTGGCCTGAAGGGTCCCAGGTTCAACTCTGATCAAGGGCAGGTACCTTGGTTGCAGGCACATCCCCAGTGGGGGGGGCGTGCAGGAGGCTGCTGATCGATGTTTCTCTCTCATTGATGTTTCTAGTTCTCTCCCTCTCCCTTCCTCTCTGTAAAAATCAATAAAACATATTTAAGAAATACTGTAATGATGGATACATGTCTATAACCCACTGAATGCACAAGAGAAAGTAAATCTGGACTTTAAGTGATCATAACTTAGCAATGGAGGTTCCTCGACTGCAATAAATATACTATCTGGTGCAGGATGTTGATAGCGGGGAAGTTTGTGTATGTATGGATTCAGGGAGTATATGGGAACTCTACTTTCTGTTCAATTTCGCTATGAAATGAAACTTCTCTAAAAAATAAAGGGGTAGCCGAAACCGGTTTGGCTCAGTGGATAGAGCGTCAGCCTGCGGACTGAAAGGTTCCAGGTTCGATTCCGGTCAAGGGCATGTACCTTGGTTGCGGGCACATCCCCAGTAGGGGGCGTGCAAGAGGCAGCTGATGGATGTCTCTCTTTCATTGATGTTTCTAACTCTCTATCCCTCTCCCTTCCTCTCTGTGAAAACCCAATAAAATAAAGGGGTACATGAGGTGGCCAAAAGAAAGGATCTGTAGACGGCTGCACTGATCACCACCACTCTCTCTGGACAAGATCTGACCATGTTAGCGAGAACGGGCAAGTGGAGGGGGCCAGTCTTGCCATGCCCGTCCCCACACACACCATGGTCACTTGTGAATAACCAGCACTCCTCTCCGCTCCCCACAACAGTCAGAGTTCACTCTACAACCTTTTATCTTAGAGCAAACCCAATCAGATCTGACACTGCCAATTCCAGGACTTAGTTCTGGTTACCAAGAGCCACACGCAGTCCTGTCATTGGCCAAAGGCTACCTTCCTGGGGAGGGACCAGGCTCAGGGAGATTAATTACCCAGGAGGGAGAGGAATGGAGGGGCCTAGAATCTTCTATGAAACCCCACCACTGACATACTCAGGTGTCAAAGGCAAATGGAGACCAGTCCAGCCCTGCTCTGAACTTTCCAAAAGGAACTCCCAGGAGCTTGAAGCGAGCATCTTTCCCCACCTATCCACATCCACAAGGAGAATCATTGAGAAAAGATCAGGATACGGAGTTCTCTATCCCATCCTGCCGAATTTCTTTGGATGGATCCCCTCTCCCATTTGGGATTTCAGTTTTCCCATGTTTACAAAGATTTTGTAGATCACACACACATTGTTTAACGTTTATATACACTTCCGCTTTTCTGCGTTTGGAAGAAAAATTATAGCAGAGACTCGCTGACCCACTTCTCCTCCCTCCTCCCCCCTCCCCGCCACTAAAGGAAAGATTCCACCACAGACAATTAACTTTTTATTGATTAAAAATGAAGGAAACATGCAGCCAAATACAAAGTCAAAAAAAGGGGAGGGGGGTGAGTCAGATATTTTACATCTTCCATAATCTAGCACACGTCGTAAGGAGGGACCTCCACTGACTGACACACTATTATCCTATCCTCCACGTTATTCCACAGTATCCGCTGGCTCTAGGATCTGGTTCCAAACTTAAGCAAAAACCCAAACAAATCCAACGGGCATTTAGAAACACGTACGTTTCACAAACAGCATTGGCACAGGCTACCCGGTGCCCGGTCAGTCCCCACCGCGGGGACCGGGGAATCCTGGGGACCCCGGGAAAGGAGCGAGGTCTCTCCCGAGGTCATGTGCTGCCGCGCCTGGGAAGTTTCCGTTATCTTCTCAGCATCACTGCGCAAGGGGGGTCCGCCGCGCAGCAGGTAGAAATACCCCCGGTCCGGCAGGGCAAACCGGGAACCGGAAGGAAAGAGACCGCCCAGCCCCCCTCTATCCCGGTGCTTGTCCCACCCAAAGGGAAGGGCTGGCTGGCGACACGGGGCAGGAGGACTGGGTGCCGCCTACCCCCGGCCCGGGCTCTCCTCGCCTACAAACAGCGATGCCACACCTTTCGGACTCAGCAACAGGCAGGTCAGGATGGACTTACTGGACATCAAAACACAGACTCTCGGTAAGCTACTGGACTTGCGCCAGAGGACACTACCTCTTCCTCCCACTTAACTCCTACCCCCCTACATCTGGATTCCTTCTACCTGCATCTAAAAAAAATAAATACATTTTTAAAAAAGAAAACCGGTAAGTATTTCCCCAGCAAGCCGATCCACCTTCTTTCCTCTCTCCGGGCTCAGCAGGCTCCCGCCCTTTAACAATCCTGCGTGGACCGTGGACTTTGGTGTCTGATCTGTCACCTACATTCCTCCCCACCCCCGCCTCACAACCCATCCTCTCTCCTGCTCCCCAACATCCGCTCCTTTCCCAACGTGCCTCTGCCTCCAGGGTAGGCTAAAACCAGTAAAGCCATCTTGCTCCTCTCAGACCAACAATGCTGGGTGGGCTGCAGCCAGCCCCTAAGGGGCAGCTCCCCCCTCCCGCTCCCCGGGCCAGAGCCCCCCAGTGTGTGTGTGGTGTTAAGGCCAGACTGAGGATCCCTTTCCCATACAAAACGGGTTCGGGCCTTTGCCGTTTTGTGAAACAGTAGGAAAAAAAAAAAAAGAATCAACCCCGTTGATTATTCACAAATTGCATTATGAGTGCTCGTTTTGAAAACCTAAGGAAGAATGTACATGGTTTCTGTAGAAAATCCAACGAATACTGGCTAGTCAGAAATCTAAGTGGCGGCACGTGTGGTTTCGCGCTCTGCCTCGGGCCAGGGTCAGTGCACCTCGGGGTGGGGCCCCTCGGAAGGGTCAGTGCAGGCGAGGGGGGCGGAGGCGGGCTCCCGCCCCGGTGGCCCCCGTTATTGCTGTTTCCTCGGGACCGATGGGGAGAGGCCGGGCAAACTTGACGTTCGCGGGAGGATGGAGGAGCAGTTGTTCTTCAATTTAACTCTTTCGCTTCTGAAAATAAATAACTTCCACCATGATAGGAGTCTATGATTTTTGTGTTGTTGTTTTTTTTTTCTGCCCCAAAACCACGGCTGGGGAAATTCACTTGAAACAAGCCAATCCTGGATCGTTTCTCTAAAAAACGGTCCACGCTCAAGGATCCGATGGCCGAAGTTCGACGGCAGTCCGATGTTTTGCACCAGCTGAAGTTAAGGCGAGCGACCCTTTCCTGGAGGGAATCACGAAGAGGGCGCCTGAGAGCAGCTACAGCAAAACGCTTTAGAAACATCACGAACGAAACGAGAAGACAGTTCAGGCTGCCTCCGGCTGAGGCTGTGCTTTTTCCTAACGGGGGTTGCTGGAATTCACATCAGATTAACATAAAATATCCCCAAATGAAATTCGCTGGGCTCCAGCTGGACAATCAACTTGCAATTGCGACGTCAGTGGGTGCAGAGACACCCCAGCGCGCCCACCTCCTGTCGGGGCGGGAAAGGAGGCAGCACAAGGAAGCCCACCACCGCGGCTGCCTTCCACCCAGCGCCTCCGCGGAGTAAGGCAAGATGAGCTGAGAGGTCTCCTCCTGGGCTGGGGCCCGCCACGCGGCCACTCGCAGAGGGAGGAAGAGGGGGGACGCGGAGGTGGACTAACGGACCTCGGTAAGGGATGCTGGCCACTAGTGATCCAGCTACGCTTTCCCCGTGGGAAAGGGGGGGGGAATGGCAGGACGAACATAAAGAGAGACCTCTAAATCTCCTAGCTGGGCGTTTGTCGCTGGGTTCTTTGGCAGTAGTGGGGTTAGGCCAACGGAAGGAACAGAGAGAGGCGTGCGTGGGTCTTCTGAGGCCTCCTCGTCCCGGGCTGTGACTTAGCTGATGCTGAGCTGGGCAAATCCGATCAGTTTACCGTCATCGGGAATATCCGAGCCTTCGACACCAGAGGCCTAGGAACCAAACAGAAGGAGAAGCTGTGGCTGCTTCTAAACAAATCACAGGGGGCATCAGAGCTGGTAGGGGGGTCGTGGGAACGCAGGCAGGAGGGGATCGGTCCCTGGGATACAAACGGAAGGCAGATGACGGTGTCTCTCCCAGAAAGGACGGGACTGGAGTCAAATTCGCTCCCAGTCTCTCCTGAGCACGGCCAAGGGCCTGGGGTGGGAGGTTTTCTGGGAGGGCAGAGAAAGAGGGGGGCACTCAAAGGGAGACTTCAGCCCAGGGCCTTTGGGGGTGGCTAAATGAACACAACGCACCATATTTTAACATTCTCATCGCCCAGCCCTGGCCAGTGTGGCTCAGTTGGTTGAGCCTTATCCTGTGCATTGAAAGGTCGCTGGTTCAATTCCCAGGTGGAGGGCACCATCCCCAGGTCGGGGCGTGTGCAGGAGGCAGCTGATGGATGTTTCTCTCTCACATCGATGTTTTTCTCTCTCCTCTCTTTCCCTTCCTCTCTCTAAAATCAATAAAAACATATTTAAATACACAGATAAAAGTAAAATCCTCATCACCCAGAGAACATGGAAGTGGTCTGCAGGGGCGACTGGAGTGTAAAAAGGAAGGTGGTTTAAGAAGGAGGAGGCGAGTACCAGTTTGAAAGTGACAGATCGATTCGACTGAGGTTCTTCCACAATTTTCTGCAAATTAGCTGCCACTGTAATCAAACAAGCAGAAAAAGGAATGAGCTTAATCGGTCCATTTTCAACCATATTTTAAGAACTTAAATGGTAGTTTTTGATCTCCTGGGTACAATTAAAATGGAAGCAAGAAGTCCCATCACTCCCCAAAGGCAAGTATCTTTTAAACTCAACTCCAAGCCGCACAAATAAATCTCGAATCATTGTCAAAGGAACTTGCTTTAAGATGATGTATTAACTTAGGAAAGACATTCAGGCTCAATAGGAACGCTCTGCTTATTCAAACCATGCCCGTGGCCTGTTTCTGTTCTGCCCGGGAGCTAAGAATGGTTTAAGAGAGAGAGATCGTACATGGCTATTCCTGTCTGGCCCTTTAATGATTTGCCTTACATGTTTGTCTTTCCCTCCGTCATCTGTCCCTAAGGCCTGACTGTGCACTTTCTTACTGCCTGCTTTTCCTAGAACTAACTGAGGATTTCTGCTTACCGCTTAGCTCCAAAGGGTAGCTCAGCCTCCAACATGGATCAGACCCGGCCAAGTGTACTTCAGCTTGTAACTTTTGTCATCACCTCTACCAGCCTCCCAGCGACCTGGGTGGGCTTTTCGCCATCACCAAAGGTCACAAAGCTAACTCAGGAGTGAGACTGTCTTTTCTGTAAGGCTCTGTCCCCAATACAGTGGTACCTCGAGATACGAGTGCCCTAACATACGAGATTTTTGAGATACAAGCCATCGAGCGAGCGATTTTTGCTTTGAAATACGAGCAACACTTGAGATAGGAGTCATCGCCCGGATCGGCCGGCTGCACACGACCCACCAGTTTACCGCGACTCGAGCGTCTCATAGTTTCCCACGCCTCAAGGTTACAGAACGAATTAAACTCGTATCTTGAGGTACCACTGTACTTTGTCAGCCAAGCCAAGGACCGTGCCAAGAACCACTGAGACGCTCAGTGGAATCAAAGCCTGGGTCTCTCGGCCCTAAGGACACAGACAGAGACAGGGGGACAGGGCAGAACGGAGCGGAGTTACCTATGACCAAGTCCCTTCCATCGACCAGGCCGGCAGAGATGAGTTCCTGAGAGACGCCCTCCGCCGTATCTGCAAGGACAAAGCAGAAGGATTCGTTTCTCGTGCGGCACGTCGGTGCCAACTCTCCGGGCAGGCGCTGGCCCTGGCAGACTCCAGCTGCTAGATCCGCAGAACCAAGAGGGCGGGTGGAGGTCTCCCGCCCCCACATACAGGTTTGACCGCTGAGACGATCTCAACGGGGGAATTCTCACAGGTCTGGCTAGAGGGCAAAACCAATACAACCGGAGAGCAAATGTGAGTTCAAGGTGAAGATAGTTTTCTCAATGATGGTGTCCTTTCAATGGCAGAGCGCTGATAGGGATGCTGCTGAGGAAACTGCTGGCCTAAAGGCAGGCCTGGCCTGTGCCTCCTGAGCTCTGAGACTCGATGGCGAACCTGCAGCATCCCCAGAGCTAATCAAACAGTGATTGCTGCCGAAACCGGTGTGGCTCAGTGGATAGAGCGTCGGCCTTTGGACTGAAAGGTCCCAGGTTCGATTCCGGTCAAGGGCATGTACCTTGGTTGCGGGCACATCCCCAGTAGGGGGCGTGCAGGAGGCAGCTAATTAATGTTTCTCATTGATGTTTCTAACTCTCTACCCTTCTCCCTTTCTCTCTGTAAAGAATCAATAAAATATATTTAAACAAAACAAAACAAAAAACAGTGATTGTTTTTTTCTCTCAACTAAATCTTGAAAAAATAACATGCAGTATCTTGTTTTTGGGATCACACTCCGTTTTTGCTGAAATCTTTTATGATGATGATGACGACGATGGGCTTTTCTTCATAGCTAATTGTTTTGGGTGCTATAATCTGAGCAATTGTAATGAGAAACCAAAAAGATGACGAGAGAGTATCCCCAATTATCCTCACCCAAGGCTGATGCTCTCTCCCAGGGCTCAACCTGAGCCCCTCACAGGGACGGGAGGACCTTGGGAGGGATGTGCATACGCTTGTGCAGATGACCGGCAATTTGAATTGGTTCCTGAGTATGTGACTCTGCCTGGTTTTTAAAAAGTAGAGCGGCCAAAACCGGTTTGGCTCAGTGCATAGAGCGTCGGCCTGCAGACTGAAAGGTCCCAGGTTCGATTCCGGTCAAGGGCATGTACCTTGGTTGCGGGCATATCCCCAGGAGGGGGCGTGCAGGAGGCGGCTGATTGATGTTTCTCTCATGGATGTTTCTAACTCTCTATCTCTCCCTTCCTCTCTGTAAAACATCAATAAAATATATTTAATTAAAAAAAATAGAGGGACTCCACCTCTGTGCATCTGCACACACTCTCTTCAACAGTTAGTTGCTGATGATACGAGGCAGCAAGAAGATTAACCGTGGCTCAAAGGACAGGTCTCTGCTCGCTGCTGGCCACTCCCCCAACCTGAATTCTGAGTAACAAAGGCAATAAGTCATGTTCCAGGGTGAAGTTCATGGCCAGAAACTCTGCACGACAGGCTCAATGTTAGCCTCGGGAGAGATGCTTCTGGAAGCCTCATTTCTTTCTTCTTTCTTGTCAGGAGGATAACCATGTCCAGTGATAAGAGCAAGAACTTTGCCTCCGACAGATCTGGGTTTGAATTCCAGTTATGCCTCTTCCCAGCCAAGTTTCCTCACTGGCTCTTGATTTCATCCTCTATACAATGTGGGTAGTGACCTTTATGTAGGGAGTTGTTTTGAGAATTTAATGAGGTCATGTACATTATCAGAGCACAAGTCTGGCCAACAGTAACAGTAAATTAGAACGATACTGCCGAGACCGGTTTGGCTCAGTGGATAGAGCGTCGGCTTGCGGACTGAAAGGTCCCAGGTTCGATTCCGGTCAAGGACATGTACCTTGCTTGCAGGCACATCTCCACTGTGGGGCGTGCAGGAGGCAGCTGATTGGTGTCTCTCTCTCATCGATGTTTCTGACTTTCTATCTCTCTCCCTTCCTCTCTGTAAAAAAATCAATAAAATATATTTTTTAAAAAATTAGAACGATACAACTGTTTGTGTTATACAGATGACCACTGCACAACATGGGGGGAGGGGCAGGGGCTCTGACCACCAGTGCAGTGGGAAATGCTGGTCTACCCCCCCCAACTTGACTACGAATAGCCTACTGCTGACTGGAAGCCTTACCAATAACATAAACAGAGAAGTAACACATATTGTGTATGTAACGTGTATTATATGCTGCAGTCTAATATTAAAGTAGAGAAAGGAAAATGTCATTAAGAAAATTATAAGACAAAATGCATTTACAGTATTCATTGAAAAAAATCTGTGCATAAACAACGCGCGCAGTTCAAACCCATGCTATTCAGGGGTCCCCTGGACTAGATTTTCCAAATGAGGCTGGTGTCAAAGTGCGTTATTTTATCCATATGCCCCAAACCCTTTTAAATCAGGGATGTTTTTATCATCTCTTAACATAGCAAAACATACTTCAAGGACAAAACTTCACCACGCCCCTCACTAAACAAAGCAGCAGTGATTTTATTTCCCGGTTTGTGATGACTCACCTCTCCCAGGAGTAAATTCGAATCGAATATCATTTAGTTCTTTTTTGGAATTCCTATGAAAAAAAAAAACAGAATGTATAAAATCAATTTCTGAATTGACGCACACGGACTCTGTTAACATATGTCAGGAAAGCTGTGCCTCAGATTGTCTTATTCGCAAAGATAAGATTCGTCCTAATGAGATGAGAGAAAAAAATCAGAAGTAAGGTTTAATGGGCGGGTAGGATTTGGGCAGTCCACGGAGATGGGAAAACAACAGGGCAAAGAGTTAAGAGATGACTCCACAGATTCTAATACGTGACTACATACACCACATACACTGTGCACTGAAATTAAGCAGGCTCTCTGGACGCGCTGGTTAAAGATGGAGAACTCAGAACATTATGCTTAACAGCAGAGGTGTCTGATCGCTTAGGACCCCGAACCATTTTATGTAAACAGTGCAGAGGGCTTAGGGCTCTCTGACAAATGCTTGAGGAGTTTCCTGGAATGGTGCTTACGATACAGCTACTCATCTCCAACACAACTGCCCCACGTGACTTCACCCCTGGCACCGCTTTCTCCGCCCCCTGCACCCAGATTTACACTGCTGCATGTGTACCACCTGAAATTGGTTTTTAGCTATGTTAGCACACAATCCAAACCAACTTCCAACCCAGATGTGATTATTGAGTGAGAGATTCCATGTTCTCTTTTGTCCATCTTCCTCCTCAGTTGCTAAGAGTGCTATATATATAGTCTGTTGGCTGCATAATTGTTCAATCTCTTCTTTCTGAAAGCTGATTCAAAGTAGATCAGACAGTTAGCATCACTAGTGATTTAAGTGACATGTCAAGCGCCAACACCTTTAAAGACAATAATATGCTCTGATCTAAACTCTCTTGTCATTTAACCTCAAAGTCTTCATCAGAGAGAATAAGAATCTGGCCCCTCCTCCATAAACAGGACTGCAACAGAGTCCAGTAAGAAATCTAACTGCACCAGAAAGCGAACTGCATCACTCACAAGCTTCTTCACCTTCCTGAAGCTCATGGCAAACAGGCGTTTTATACTGTCTACTGACTGCTATACGGCAGCATCACACATTTTCAGAGACAAGTGGTATTCTCTAAGTACAATTAAAGTAGGAAGAGGCACTCTATTCATTCAGAACTGTTTGAGATGAGATAGGGTACACTGCGCAGACTTTTGTAAAGAAAAGGTAACCAGATCTGCTGTCCTCGCATTTATGGCATCATTTCATTGCTCCAAGTGGCAAAATCAAAACATTCTCCAAACAGCTGTTGCTACCTCTCTTTAATTATGGTCATACCAAGAGGACGACTAGGAGTGTGTATATGGAAGGAGGAATGAGACAGTATCATTTAGTGGGAGTCTTTTAAAAGTGTTGTACTGGCCCTAACTGGTTTGACTCAGTGGACAGAGCATCAGCCTGAGGACTGAAGGGTCCCTGGTTCATTTCCGGTCAAGGGCATGCACTTTAGTTGCAGGCACATCCCCAGTCGGGGGTGTGCAGGAAGCAGCTGACCGATTTTTCTCTCTCATCAATATTTCACACTCTCTCTCTCCCTCTTCCTTTTTCTCTGTAAAAAAAATCAATAAAATATATATTTTTTAAAATAAAAAATACAGCCAAAACTGGTTTGGCTCAGTGGCTAGAGCGTCAGCCTGTAGACTGAAAGGTCCCGGGTTCGATTCCCGTCAAGGGCATGTATCCTGGTTTCGGGCACATCCCCAGTAGGGGGCATGCAGGAGGCAGCTGATAGATGTCTCTCTCTCATCGATGTTTCTCTCTATCCCTCTCCCTTCCTCTCTGTAAAAATATCAATAAAATATATTTAAAAATAAAAATAAAAAATACAAGAGTTATATTGGTCCAGTTAGGAAGGCCTAGCCATCGCATGTGATGCTTCTAAAACTGAACTGCTCTCAGCTCTGGCCAGGCAGCTCAGCCGGTCGGTGTCATCCTAATGCACCAGGCTGCGGGCTCAATCTCCAGTCGGGGTACCTACAGGAACCAACTAATGAATGCGTGAATAAGTGGAACAAAAAACCTCTCTCTCTTTCTCCCTCCACTCCCCATCAATAAAGAAAAATAAAGACATTTTTAAAAGTGCATTTACGAGTAGAAAGAGACTTTATAGCAATACAACATTCACAGCTATTCTGATAAAAATGCTCTGGAATCCTCATCCAACTACCTGCCAAGGGAGAGAGGGTTAAAATGAACAGATCGGCCAAAACCGGTCTGGCTCAGTTGGACAGATCGTCAGCCTGCAGACTGGAGGGTCCCGGGTTCGATACCAGTCAAACCTTGATAGCGGGCACATCCCCAGTGGGGGGTGTGTGCAGTAGGCGGCTGAGCGATGTTTCTAACTCACTCTTTCCTTTCCTCTCTGTAAAAAAAACAATAAAATATATATTTAAAAATAAAATAAAATGAACAGATCGCCACCATGGCACTTCCTGCGAGCCATCTGTCACAGGCCCACCAAAAAGCATCGATGTAGAGCACTTGCTGTGAGAGAGAAACAGACCAAACTGCACACGGAGACGTTCCCCTTCCTTTGTGAGAAGAAGGCCTCTATTTGCTCTATCACAACCAGAAAGCACCCCGCTCTTGGGACAGCTGATCTCAGAGTCCATGATACTTACAGGGTCACAATTACGAGACTAATGTTCAGATAAGTCCACTGAGTGCTACTCCCCGAAACATAGTTCCCCAATTAAAGATCACATTCCCAATCTAAGCTGCCCACAATGCAAATGCACCATGAGTGGAGAAACAAGAGAATGCACAGTGCACTGTCAGCATCCGGGTCCTCACGCTGCTCCTCTTACTTCAGAGTGAAATAACACACGTGCAAGCAAACGCGCCCGAGGCCGGGGGGACACGCAGGCCTATCCGGTTACTCTTGGGCATAGACTATTGGAACAGGAGGAACTTTCGGAGAGAAAAGAGCGTGTTCAGAGCATTCAGAAGACAAGACCAGACAGAAACGTCGACTGACCTTAGTCTCAGTACCAGGCTGATGGGGATCTTGGTTTCCTGCGAGCCTGCTCCTGACGACAGAGCCTGCAAAGCATCGAAAGGGAGAGAGTCACTGCCTGGCCCAGTAAGCACGGAGGGGAGGCCCTCCTGGTCCCTGGGACACCCCCTGCTGTGGAGGACATGCGCTCCAAGGCAGCAAGAATGAGAGAGATACAGTGGTACCTCGAGATTCGAGTGACCTAACATACGAGACTTTTGAGATACAAGCGATCGAGCCCGTCAAGCAAGCAATTTTTGCTTTGAAATACGAGCAACAGTTGAGATACGAGTCATCGCACGGATCGGCCGGCTGCACACAACCCACCAGTTTACCCCAACTCGAGCGTCTCATAGTTTCCCACGCCTCAAGGTTACGGAACGAATTAAACTCGTATCTCGAGGTACCACTGTAATTCTCAACCCCCAGGAAGGGACACACACAGCCACTTCGCATTGGGTACTTTTCAGATGTGCTTCCCTCTGCCAGGGTGAAAAGCATCACGCGGGGTTCTTCCCTTTAAAAAATCTGCCAGTGTTACCTATGGCAACACACAGGATGGGTCTAAACTGGCTGCCCCTCAAAAAGCCCCCGCCCCCAGCCTGGAAGGTTTGGGGTCTCTTCATGGCTCAACTAATCCTTTCTGAAAGCGGACAGCCAGCTCTGGCTCACACATCCTGCTTAAGCTGTTTACAAAGCGAATCCAATCTTGGCTTCAGTTTTCTTTAGACACCGTATCTTTTCCCAGGCGACGGGCAGGAATGGAAAGCCTGGGTGATGAGGAAGTTACAGGAAGTTAGCATCCGGATGAACCGGAAGCGCTCAGTGGTCTCCAAAGGCAGACCAGAGAAAAAAATCACAACTTCCGTTTTTATTTCTCTCCCTGTAAAGTGTTAGCAATAAAAAAGAGAAACCTCTTCTATATAATAAGTGAACGGACTCTGAAACCCTGACCCTAACCATGGAGCACAAGCCCCATGTTTTATAGACAGTATTTGCGGTTTCTTGACAAAGGATTGGGAGCTCCGGATTATGTGGATTGACAGATTACATTCCCTCATTTTAATAAAATCAACCCTCATAAAACTGACACCTATCTTAAAAAGAGGAATACTGGAAAATCATGGTTTGTAGACAGTATTAATAAATACCACAAACATAAGTGAACAAAAAGAGAACAGTCGACAATTTTCCTAGTGTCAAGATAACTATCAGCTATCAGCTGCATTCTGAGGTTTAACATAATAATGATCTAATAAAAAGCTGACAAGGACATTAACCCCCCAATTTTGATGTTTGAAATATCTCCATTAACCTTTTTTTTTTTTTTTTTTGCTTAAAAACCTGTGTGATCCTTATAAAACTCTCTTATCTGCATACATTTCAAACTGGAGGGAAAGAATTCAAACTTGTTTCAAAATCTACCAAGATATTGACCTCATTATATTAGGTGGGGTCCCGCATTCCTCTCTGCTTTTACATTTCCCAGAGGCTAACCACTGACCATGCCCCCGCTTTACCTGAGCTGTTTTTGCTGGCTCTGCGGGGGGCGGGAGAGAGACTTGAGTTGGCTGAGCAGGCGTCTGCCCAGCTGGCTGAGGTAGATGAGCAGAAATCTCTTCTGGAACTTGAAGTAAAGTGCCCACGGGTTCTGTTGTTGGAAACAGCTGGAACAGAAGCACAGTGAGTGGATATCCTTGAATAATGTCTCATTCATAGCCATTGAGCGAGGTTGTCTGAACCTCAAAAAACAACACATCCTTTGTGTCTGGCTTCTTTCGCAGCGTACCACAGTTTGTTCGGTGATGCTGCAGCATACATTAGTAGTTCACTTTCTTCTTCCTCTTCTTCTTCACTATAGCAGTTCACTGTATCATACTTACTTTCAGCTACATCTATTCTGCGCCCTTTGCCCAGCAAAACAGCACATTCAAAGTACAGATTTAAGTATGCAATACAAACTTATACAAGCTACGTTTTTCTACGTCTAGGGACTTTGCATCCTATCTAATAAAGACGGAATATGGTAATTGACCATCACGCCCTCACAAAGATGGCAGAACCCACAGCCAATAATGAGGGAATATGCTAACTTCACACCCTCAAAGATGACAGTGCCCACAGCCACAAGATGACGGCGCCCAGTCCCCTCAGCCTCCATCCGCCCAGGGCTGGCCCAAGGCACAGGCAAGCCTCGGGTGTCAGCTGCTCAGCTGCCTAGGGCTGGCCCAAAGCACAGGCTGGCCTCAGACGTCGGCCGCCCAGCTGCCCAGGGCTGCCTGACACTCACCACTATGTACACAAATCTGGTACATATCCGGTACCCACATTGTATACTATATACACTAAAATGGTCATTTTTAAGCATAGGCAAGAACAAATTGGTTTAAGAGCAAGACATGTTGCCAGTAAACTAAATATTGAGCTCAGGACGCAGACTTTGCCAGATGGAAGAAGGTCTAATAGAAAGCACCTAAGAAATGGTTCTTCTCTTCGGGTAATGAGCGTAAGATAGCCAAACTGAACAGGATTCTAGGGTTCTCTACTACGAGGCAGTACACAGACAAGTGAATCTATTTAATAAGAGAAGAGGCTAGGAAAAACTCCAAAAACTCCAGGTGGCATACACAAATTCCTGGCCGGGTTAATGCAAAAAGCTACTTTACATTTTAAGCAGCCCAAGCCCAACAAATACAGTGGCACTTCGAGATACGAGTGCCCTAACATACGAGATTTTTGAGATATGAGCCGTCGAGCGAGCGATTTTTGCTTTGAAATACGAGCAACATTTGAGAGAGGAGTCATTGCGAGGATGGGCCGATGCACACGACCCACCAGTTTACCGCGACTCGAGCGTCTCATAGTTTCCCACGCCTCAAGGTTACGGAACGAATTAAACTCGTATCTCGAGGTACCACTGTAATGCATAATGCCAAGTAAGCAAGGAAAAAGAGTCGGGCCCTCAGGCCAACTTTTACAGTGAGTGCAGTGGCACGGATTCACTGCAGAGGTTGTCCAAACTCAGAATTGTTATCTCTGATCAAATTTGTCTTTTTCAGGTTCTCATTCCCAACTGGACACATAAAAACTAGAGGCCCGATGCATGAAATTCATGCACCAGCTGCCTCAGCCCTCGCAGCCCTGGCTTTGTCCGGGAGGTTGTGCAGACAGTCTCCAGGATGGTTGTTCTGCTGTTTGGTCTAATTAGCATATTAACTCTTTATTATGTAGGGTTATATAAGATGTGCTTAACATTAAAACCAATCCCAAACAAAAGCCTGTATACTTGAACAATTCAATAATCTCAACCACTTACCTCAGAACTTGATAATTCTTTCACTCGAGGAGACTAAAAGAAATATAAAAAAAGAAGGCTTGTTAACTCAAAACTCGGGTTACTGAGTCAGTTCCAAACTGCACAGAAGGCTGAATCGCAAGGGAACTCCATTTCATTCTGATCCACACATTAACTCACCGGCAACGCTAGTGCAAGTTTTCTGGAAAAAGAAAACTGTCGTGACTATTGGATTCTTTGTCCAGGTGGCCTGTACTTATGGTATCTGAAGAGCTCACAACTTGAAGTTTACAAACAAACATAACGAGACTGAGTTCTCAGACAGCAGGAAGGTCACATTTTCAAAGCACAACTGTCTACTAATTATGAATATATTATGCGTGTAATATACCAGACCAAATGTCAACCTTCAAGCTAGTATTTAATAATTCTCAACACAGGGTAAGTATGATTATGGGCTTTAATGAAGAAAACTCTGGAGCCAAAATTGAAAAAAACAATTATAATCTACCATGTGAAAATCTAAGCTAAAGTTATTTAATAAATCAAAACAGTTAGTAGTAATTCTGGATACTATTGGGGAATAAAAAAAAATTTATCTCTAAACAAATACCAATTTATGGTAAATTCTACCAAACATGGATTTAGACTACTTAAAAGGTATGTTTGGGTTTGTTTTAAAATTCTCATCACCATTTTATTGAGGAGAATCAAGGTTTAGGTAATAGCCAATGTATCACAGCAAGTATATGGCCAACCTCAAACCTTGTTAAAAAAAAAATTATATTTGAAAAAAATGTCAAACATACATAAAAAAAATACAAAGAACACCAGTGTACCCTTTCTTTACCCACATTCACCTATTAATAGTATTTATTCCTCATCTGCTTTATTGTTTCAATGCTCACTCTCTTTTTATATATACACATATATAATGCACATAATATATATTATATATTTAGTATATTATATATTTATAAATTAATAGATAATAGTTATTAATAAATAGCTGTTTACCACTGAATAGTCACTGTATTTCTTAATAGGGATATTCTCTTACATAACACTACTACTGAAGTTAAATTTTACAATAATATTTTTATTTATCATCCATAACCCAACTTTTCCAACAGACCTCATAATATCCTTTATAGGCTGTTTTTCTTCCAGTATAAGATGAACTCTAGGATTGTGTATTGCAGTGAGCAGTCACGTCTCTTTAGGTTGCTTCTATGTGGCACATAAATATTTTTGAAGAATACCCTCCCATATGCTTTATTTGAATAGAACGTTCCTGATCTGTGGTTTGTCTAATGGTTCCTCTTGGTTTGGACTAATTATATGAATTCCACGCTGGAATTCTACACAGTGTTATATCCTTCCTAGGGTTTCATAGCTTAAGGAAGCACATTCTCATCTGCCTCTCATTAGTGATGTTAATTTTAATCATCTGTCCAGGGCAATTTCTGATTTCTCCAGTATGCAGAAACTATTTTGTATCTTGCAACTGAAAGGCCCTCTGTGAAGAGACACTTTAATTAAAACCATGTAAATATCTTGCTCATCAAAATATTCTCCTATATTTAGCATCTGTTGATGATCCTTGCCTGATCTAATCTTTATGACTGCTTTATGGTGGCTGTAAAATGATAATTTTCCCTCTACAGCACTCCTTAATATTTATCAGTCAGCACTGGCAGTTCACTACAATGAAAAAAAATCATTCCTTCCCCCCATTTATTGTTGTGGACTCAATAAATTATTTATAATTTATTGCTGCACTTATGGTTTTAATGGTTAAATTCTTACTGATTTGGCCACTGGGAGATCCGTCGACCAGACTTATGTATTATGATAATTTTTTCTTTTAATAAAAAATATTTACTCCTGACAGAAGAAGGTATTCCAAATTCATCTTGTATATTCTCTGTGTAAGCCCTGTAATCAGCCGTTTCCCCAAGAAACCTTCATTCTTAAAAAGCAGGCAAAAATATACCACTGGCCACTACTCATCCCACAGAAGGTTCTGACCAGTCAAGGCTACAATGACCTCAAATATTAATATTTCCCACACACACTGGAGACTCCAATAACATGTATATTATGCTGCTTAATGTTTGTATTAGCTCACTGATTCTCTTCACTTTTTATAAATTCTTTTCTGTTTCATTTTGTAGCTTCTATTGCTAGCCTTTAAGTTCATTCATCTTTTCTTGTACAGTGTCTAACCTGCTACCCATCCGATCTATTTTCTACCTCAGATATCACAATAGTCTATAAATCTAATTTTGTGTTTGTTTCCTATTCTTCGGGTTGAGCCCTAAAATCAACTTGAGGCATTAAATTTAGGCAACAGTGATAAAACAAATGGAAACAAGACCCCTATCTTCACTGCTTTTAGCAAAAACTAGCTTATACATACATCATCATCATCATCATCATCATCATCATCACCAACAAGGATCTATCAATTAGGTATAAGAAGAGATGAGACGCACTATTACTTTTCAGACAGGAGGTTAGCAGACCCCAGGGTCAATGTTTCTATTAGTAGTAGTCTTTCACGGTCACTAATCTTTTTGCAATGCATTATTACCCATTAATCCCACCCAGTGTATGTTCATCTTAGACATTGTAGTTTTCATGTCTAGACTTGGGTCATCTATGTATGTGCCCTAAATATTCAAGCAGACCTGCCAGTTCACTTCTCTTGGGCTCCAGATGTTGATAAGTTGTGCAAGAAGATTCTAACACTAACATTTGGATTTTTTATATTTTAGGTGGGTCGGTGAGCAGAATTACAGAGTAAGTATTATCTCAAAGGCTTCAGACAAAAGAGAGCACTCTAGCTGAAGCAGACAGTTTCACCAGACTTACCCTGAGTTGTGAAATTGCTGCTTTCCCTTCCTCACTCTCTTCATCAAACTCATCATCACTCCACTCCCAGCCGCCATCCTCTGTCTTATGGAGACGGCCACTGGAACCTGGTACTCTCCGAACCTGCTCAGTGGAAGAGAGACACAATTACGATAGTGCTGACATTTATTATATAGAAAAGTCCATCATATTCTCCTCTCCTTGTATTCCTGCAACACAACAGGGGTCGTTCTCTCTGTAAAGATCCTCCAGCCCTCGCTGGCTCCGCTGTTCATACTCTCCACGCTTTCTTTACTCACAACCATATGTTCCCTATGCTTCTATGCTCTGAACTCGAACATCATCCAAATCCTTATGTGAAGTCACAATTTTATTTAAAAATCACAATTATACCTGTGCAGTTTTAAGAGCACTATAGCTGTGTAAGTTTTGTTAAGAAAAGCAACAACCTCATATCTTTCATCCTGTTCACCATAAGCAACCATTTTCAGCCCATTTTAGCTTATTCTTTTGGATCGTATTTTCATCTCTCTATGTAACATGGTCTCACTATAACCCCTGGAGTTTTTTGATTTTAGAAATTATCTATTGGACTTCCCACTGTGGAAGTTGAGAATTTAACCCTATTACCAACCCTCTACTCTTTTCTCAAGATATATTATTTTGGTTAAATCAATATTCAGTGTTTATATAACCTGATTACATACATAATTGATACAGCTGAGCCTTACTGTACATTATAATTACTTTTCTTTCCTGCAGAAGACTTTTGTTTTCCCTGGAGCTAATATTTGCTGACCTCTGTCTACTTGTCAAATTTACCCCCGATTCTCTCCCAGCTACGTCAATCTTCTCCCAACACGTTCATACACGTTAGGTCTTCCGCATCTGTGGCATCTTCTCCAGGAAGACTGCAACCCGAGGCTCCTGATCTGCTCCCCCAGGAAGGGTTCACTCCGGCTCTAGTACCTCTGATCTCACTCTACCATCATCCAGAGGAACATGCTTTCTCAATCATGTGACTTCCCTATTCTTTTTTTAAAAATATATTTTATTGATTTTTTACAGAGAGGAAGGGAGAGGGACAGAGAGCTAGAAACATCGATGAGAGAGAGACATCGATCAGCTGCCTCCTGCACGCCCCCTACTGGGAATGTGCCTGCAACCAAGGTACATGCCCTTGACCGGAATCGAACCTGGGACCTTTCAGTCCACAGGCCGATGCTCTATCCACTGAGCCATACCGGTCAGGGCAGACTTCCCTATTCTTGGTGTAGGCACTTCCTCCACTATTATTAGCCTGGCTCACTTACTCAAGCCACGCATTTCTAAACATAGCTTTGTCCCATCTCTGCATCTCACTGACAGTTTGCCTGGTAAGAGGAAGTCCGGGTCAGAAATTATTTTCTTCGATGATGCTGAACACAACTGCTCCATGGAGACCTGGTTCCCGGAGGTGCTACTGAGGTCATTCTGACTCCTGACCCGGATTCTGATCCTGCTCGTGTCTGTGATCGCTGCTCCTTCTCTGACGAGGCTTCCAGAATTCTGAGTTATCATGGTCGTGGGCCTCAGTGTTAGTCTATTTTCATTCACTGTGCTGGGTACTTGGGCTCTTTCAATCTGGACATTCATGACCACTAGTTTTAGAAGTTTTTCCAGAATTATTTCTTTAATAATTTCCTTTCTTCTGGCTTGTTTTTGTTTGTTTGTTTTAGTTATCTTTTTCTGGAATTCGTTTTACTCATCTATTGAATCTTTCTTTTTTTAATTTTTTTTATTGTGTTACATGTATACATATCTACCCATTGCACCCCCCTCCCAGGCATACCCCAACTCCCCAGAGTCTTGTGTCCATTGGTTATGCTTATCTGCATGCATACAAGTCCTTTGGTTGATCTCTGACCTACCCCACCTCTCCCTAACCTTCCCGCTGTAATTTGACAGTCTGTTTGATGCTTTACTGCCTCTGTATCTATCCTTTTGTTCATCAGTTCTGTTGAATCTTTTTCAATGATCCTCTTACTGTTCTTGTCTTTTAGCTCTATTTTCTGGGGAACTTCCTAAAGTTGACTCTACAGCTTTTGTACTGAATTTTTTCATTTCTCCTATAATGTTTTCAATTTCCAATAGCTCTTTGTTGGTGGTGCTGCCATTCTCTAAATGCTCTTTTTTTCAGTAACAGTTTTATTGAGACACTAGAGGCTTGATGCACGAAATTCATGCAAGCATAGGCCTTCCTTCCCCCGGCTGCCAGGACCACCTTCCCTCTGGCACCCAGGATCCGGGCTTCCCTCACAGCCCCGGCTACATCTGGAAGGTCGTCTGGAAGGCTGTCTGGTCTAATTAGCATATTATGCTTTTATTATTATAGATTATTATAGATCATTCATATACCATACAGTTAACCCCTTTAAGGTATATACCTGTAATTCAATCATTTTATTCACAGTTGTAAAACCATCTTCACAATAAAATTTACATTATTTTCATCACTTCCTCCCCACCCCACCCCAAAACCCATACTCATTATCAGTCACTGCCTATTTCTTTAAAATCCCTCCAGTCCTAGGCAACCACTACTCTACTTTGTCTATAAATTTGCCTCGTCTGAGCATTTCACATAAATGGAACCTCACAATATGTGGCCTTCTGTAACTGATTTCTTTCAATTAGCACACTTTTTAAAGGCTCATGCTTGTTATGGCATGTATTAGTATGTCATTCTTTTTTTTTTTGCATTAAGCAGATACATGACATGTTACATATCCATTCATCAATAGATGGACATTCAGGTGGTTTACACTTTTTAGTCATTATGAATAAAACTGCGATGAACATTTGCGTACATATTTTTGTGTGTACATGTTTTCAATTCTCTTAGATATGCCAAGAAGTGAAACTGTTGGGTCATATGGCAGCTTTGTTCAGCCTTCTGGAGAACTGCCAGACTACTTTCGAAAGGGACGGCACCATTTTACATTTCCATTAATGTGTGAGGGTTCCAAGTTCTCCCCATCTTTCTCAATATTTGTTATTGTCTGTCTTTTTTATTACAGTCATTCTGGCGGATGTGAAGTGGTATCTTCAATACTTTTGTATGGTGAGAGGAAAGAGGCCAATCTCACAACTCACTCTGGTTGTTGCAAATAGTGATTTAACACAGTTTAGAATTCATTCATCAATGGCAGATAGCTGAGTAATATGGAGGCATTCATTCAGTAGATTCATGAATATATCAAAGAATGCTAAAGAAAGGGCAGAAAGAAAATGAATAATACTCAGACTGTTAACTAAGTATTACTTTTTTCTTTTTAGTGATTTTTTTTTTTTTAGAGAGAGACCGAGAGAAACCAATCAATCGGTTGCCTCCTGTATGCATCCCAACCAGGAACCGAACCTGCAACCTGCGCAGGTGCCCTGACCAGGAATCGAACCGGTGACCTTTTGGTTCATGGGACCATACTCAACCAACCAGCCAGGGCAACAAAGTCTGACTTTCAAAATGCACAAGTAAATCTACTCAAAGCAATTTCCCAGGAAAACCAAGTTAAATCCCTACCTTTTTAGCTCTTTCAGAAATGGTTGGTGCTCTCTGCAATAATTTTTCTTGAAGAAATTCTTTATTCTGGAGAGGAAAAATAAGTATTTTTTATAACAAGTTTTTATTAACAAAGAAATTAAAATGTGACTTAATTTTTATTTTTTTTTATTAAAAGTGCTTCCATTTTTTTTATTCTGAAGCTCCTTTAGGATATTGCTAACATGGGTTTATAAACTGAGACAGCTTTAGTGTATTGTTAGGAACCATTATCTATGAAAAGTTTGCTTTATACCATATGTCCTTTAGGATCATGGTTCCATACTTCGAACTATAGTAACATCCCACTTATCAGACATCTTTAGGAAATAAGACATTTAGTAATTTAGTAATAAACCTTGAAACGAGAGTTCAGTATTTTTCATAGATTATATTTATAATGGCAAAATTTAACATTCATTGTTCCTGTTATAAGTTTAATCTACTGACATTTAAATTAATTTATATGAAAAATAAATTTACTTATTCTAAATCATGTATCTTAAATACCAAAGACTGTATAAATGGCACCATCTACAATTATTTGATCTACTATTACCATTTCCTAAACACAATCATATTAACATAGTACCACTTTCTGAGCAATGAAGCTACTTTAGGTAACTGAGGAAGATAAAATGAATACAAAAATCAGAAGTTAGAAATTCCTACCTTTGCTTTTTGGAAAAATTTGTTCCTCAACAATTCTGCTGCTGTTGGTCTAAAACCAGAAAAGAAAGTTTTTATAGTTTAATTCAAATATAATGTGGGTTTTTATCTTCAAAACTGAGAAAATGATTTCTTAAGCAGTAAGATAAAATCAGTATACTCTACTTTCCTTAACCTGTTTAAAAAAATAAAGTAAGATAAACTTGGTATGAGGCATTGAGTAGAAAAAATTCATGTAGAAATGCCCTAATAATAATTATTGTAGGTTCTCTGACAAAGTCATTAGGTGAAATTTCTTTTGGGAAGCACGATTTCTCAGTGGCTTCGAATACATTTGCTATTTAATATTATTTCCAAGAAGTAGGATAGAAAATGTTTACTTTAGGCATAAAAATACATCTAGGTATAACAGAAATGGCTATTCAGGCCAAGGAGGAAAAAATGGTGGTGGAATAGACAGACGTGTCCCGAGCTTTGTCCCAGAGCAGATAGAAAGGACAGCTGAGGGTTACACGGGGAGTTGAGGGACAGCTTTACTCCAGCAGATGGTGGGGGACTACTGGACGGGGCTCCCCTGACCGGGCAGACCCCACTGCTGCTGGGTTCCATCCTGGAGCGACTGGCTCAGATGCAGAGACCGCACCATCTTGAAGGGGAAAGTGGATGTTCTCGGAAGCCTGAAAATCTACAACTGCAGCACCCACTGAACAGCTGTGAACCCCAGGGCACTGGTCCCCAATTGGCACAAACATGTGGATTCAGAGGAGCTCTACACTCCACCACGGGAAGATCTGATTTCGCCTGGGATAAGGTGAGGTCTCTGCTCCAGGCAGGAGAGAAAAACGTACACACTGCGGGAGCTGGAGGACCAGGGAAGTCTGCGCCTAGAAAAACCCGTGGCTGTTGGGGCTGGTGTGATTCGTGAGTATGGAAGGGGGTCCTCAAAGCTGCTAACAGAAGGGAACTCTTAAAAGCAACCCATTTTGATCTGACGGAAAAGGACAGCCTAAAAATGTTAAAAGTGTGCTGGCTGCTTAGACCCAAGGAGGAAAAAGAGACTGCACAGACTTGCATGCATCTTGGAGTTCACACACTTACGCTGGCTCTTTTTTTGTTTGTTTTTCTTTTTTCTTTTTCCTTTAAATCCTTGCTTCTGATTACTAAGCCCAATGCATAGGGACACCCTAAGAGACTGCAGGGGAAAGTTGTTTTCTGGAACATGAGGATCAGAGCGGGGAATAACCATCAGAGAACCAGCTCTGGGGCAACCACTCCCACAAACCGGTACTGAGTGCCACAGAGAAAGCAGGATCTCAGCATTGGCTAGAGAGGCCCTATAGACCGGAAGTCAATCCAGAAACACTGCCACCCAGGGGTTGAATCACAAATTGACTCTTGAGTAAACACAAAGGAATACAAGAAATTCAGACACACTGCCTGCCTAAAAATCAGGACTGGCTTACAGTATTGAGTAGTAGTGGAACACAGGGAACTGCAATACTGTCCTGACTAGGAAACAGGCGAGCCAAACAGAACAGTAGAGGAAGTGAATGTTCCCAAAATAAAGCCACTTTTCATCGCCAGTCACAATTCGATGCAAAAGAGACTTTCTTTTGTGCCACTGAAGTAAGATTTTACTGATGACTTTTCGATTTCCCATTTGTCTTTCGTTCAGTTGATGTGGCACCCATTTTCCTTCCTTTAAAATCTTTCCCATTGCTTGTAAACAATCAGAAATTGTTTGCTGAGCAACGTTTAATCTTTCTGGAAGTTGTTTTTGAGTTTGACACCCATCTTCATCCAATAATGTTTATAATTGTTGGTCTTCCAACTTTTTTGGTTGACCTGGACGTTCTTTGTCTCTCACATCGAAATAATCACTTTTAAAGCGTTTAAACCAGCGTTCACAAGTATCTTGAGATGGAGCATGTTCACCATAAGCTTCCCAAAGTATTCAGCAGCACTTTTCTTCAAAATAATGAATTATAACTTCCTGAAAATGCTCTTTTTTTGGCACGAAATTCTACGTTTTGAAGTGTAAAAATATCTATGACAACACTTTCAGCAAACTTGACATATGAAGTTTTGAAGCTTGTTGTCAATACAACAAAATAGCATACATATCAAATCGCATATATATCAACATATGTGTAACTCCATCTATTGAAAAAAAATCCGCATTATTAACTGGTACACCTAGTATATATGTGTATGTGTGTGTCTGTTATATACACACACTCTGAACTTTCTCATTCTATCCTCTAAATGTTCATCTCTCTTTCATATGCATAAATAATTCTTTGTGCATGTATGTATATGATTCCTAGTAACACATTAGATGAAGAGAAAAGTAAGTCTTAGCTGATATTTACCTTTTTTCTGGATCCTTTTGAAGGCACAATGAAATCATTTTTCTAAATGATTTTCCATATTTTTTCAGCATTTCTTTATCTTGAACACCAGTTTCCAAAGAAGGAGGATCATTCTGCAGTGTCAGCATCAAAACCTGTAAAAATTTTCAATATAATAAAAACTTCTAAAGACTCAGATAAAGTAAAATTAAATACTGTGGCCACATTTTAATATGGACAACCCCAACATACGAGGGGCAGATATTATTTTCTGAACGTTCAGAATCCAGAACTCAGACCAGTTGTTCAGAATCCAGAGTTTTCCACATAAACAATATCCTATAGGAAGTTGGCTTCCCAGATGCTGTGCCTACCAGACATACTATGTGTCCTTTATTAGACTCCTTCCTTCATGTCTTCTGTCCCAACTCCTATATTGCCCAACTACCTTTAAAAAATTAAAACCATAGCAAAATTCAGAATGCAAACTTGCTGACCTTACCTATTCATGGCTCTCTTTCAACTTGATGCTTTGTAATCTGCCTTCTCTTCCCAGAACTCCTCAGGTTGTTCTATCGCTGAAATCACTAGTGATGTCCTAGGTAACAAAGCTGGAGCCTTTTCTCGCTGTTCCTACCTTCCTCAAGCAACTGACAATCTTGACTAGACTGTCCGTCTGTTCCTTCTTGGACTTTCCTGGCAACATGCTAGCTTAATGCACAGAGATGCAAGTAATGAAAGTCATTTTTATGTGACGGGACTTTGGGTGATTTTTTAACTCTACTGTTTGACTATTTTTATAAAAGCACAAGCCATTTTTCTACACATAAAGTCAACACTAAAAAATAAAAGGAGGCTACAAGCAGAATTATTACTTGCTTTTCAGAAATGTAATTACTAAAGTTGGTGATAGCTCTCATTTTGAGCTAATAGGATAACTTGTGAATGTCTGTCAATAATTGCAGGAGTCACTGCCTATAATAAGTGGAAAGCAAACCTCATCCTGCCCCACCAATCTTTTTATTTTATTTATTTTTTTATTATATTTATTGGGGTGACAATGGTTAATAAAATTATAGTTTCAGGTATATAATTCAATAATACATCATCTGTATAATGTACTGTGTATTTATCAACCCAAGTCAATCTCCTTTTTAAAAATAAGCCATTTCTGCCCTGGCTGGTTTGGCTCAGTGGATAGAGCGTCAGCCTGCAGACTGAAGGGTCCCAGGTTCAATTCCAGTCAAGGGTACATGCCCAGGTTGCAGGATGGATTCCCAATAGGGGGCATGTAGGAGGCAGCCGATCAATGATTCTTTCTCATCATTGATGTTTCTACCTCTCCCTCACCCTTCCTCTCTGAAATCAATAAAAATATCTATATATATAAAAGACTAATATGCAAAGTATCCCCTTGGGAGTTCGACCAGGAGACTGGGAGTTCAATCACTCCTTATGACGTGCCTTGACCACCAGGAGGCAGCGCAGAATGAAGGAAGGCCCTGATCCACTCATGAAGAAATGCCCCGATAGACCCTGATCACTGGCCAGGCCTAGGGACCTTACCCATGTATGAATTTCAAGCACCAGGCCTCTAGTTTAAAAATAAATAAAAATAAGCTACTTTTTTGGTTTAAAATCAGCCTCCCACCTTACAGTTATATATTTAAAAAAAAATTCTTAATATTTTGTAAATATCCACTTTCTCCTAGGCATCTTCAACCTTTGGGCAAATTTTAACCTTAAATGTTACTTACCTTTCACAGAATCAAAATTGAACCCATCAAACAGGTAGGTCAATATATATTTACTAGAGGCCCAGTGCACGAAATTCATGCACTTATGGAGGGGGAGAAGAAGGGGTCTCTCAACTTGGCCTGCATCCTCTCACAGTCCAGAAACTCCTAGGGGATGTCCAACTGCGATGGAGGCAGGAGAGGCTCCTACCACTGTCCTTGTGCTCGCCAGCCATGAGCCGGCTTCTGGCTGAGCAGCGGTCCCCCTGTGGGAGCGCACTGACCACCAAGGGGCAGCTCCTGTGTTGAGCATCTGCCCCCTGGTGTTCAGTGTGTGTCATAGCAACCAGTCATTCTGGTCAATTTGCATAGTACCCCTTTTTTTATGTTTTGAATATGGAAAGAAAGAGGTTTTTCATAATAATCTTTTTACTGGTTTTGTACCTCTCCACACTGTTAGAGCCTTAAAGGGGACAGAATAACATCTTTTAAAGGTTCTACAGTACACCAATGTCATACAGGTGTCAGTAATATCAATATAACAATTCACAATGGTGCTCTGCCATTTTAAACAGCCATAGAATATCTTGTCAAGTGGCAAGAAGAACTATAAGTAACTACAAACAAAAGAACTATAAACAATAACTGCAAACAAAACAGAATTCATGTGCACATTACAACTAAAGGGTGACACAGATAAAAATGGTTACCAATAGCACTGGCAGCACCATCTTAAACACAAAACACTCACTCTGTTACTAATGTTGGGGACGGGATTAACAACTACATTTCAGGGAGTAATAATAATAGGCCTTTTAATAAAAGTTGCTTAGTGTCGTAAGCAAACTTTTATTCAATATTAAAAATAATACATATGTTTGGCACATGAACACTTTGCATGGATTATCTTACTTAAGATATAAAAAGCACTTAAATTAATGCCTGGCAAAATAAGTGCTCAATGAATGTCAGCTATAATTACTACTAATTCGTAACTCTTCCAACAACCTTATGAGGTACAAACGATCACCATCCCCAGTTAGGCTGTTCATCCCCAGGAGAGGTGACTGTGAGGAACACACACTAAACTGAGAGGCATCAGACCCTAATATCAAACCAGTTAGCGTCACGAGACTGACAGTCATCATAGAAAGAGGACCGCTACAATGTACAGTCATTCAATACCAAACACCAAATACAGTGGTACCTCGAGATACGAGTGCCCTAACATACGAGATTTTTGAGATACGAGCAGCCGAGCGAGTGGTTTTTGCTTTGAAATACGAGCAACATTTGAGATACGAGTAATCACGCGGATCGGCCGGCTGCACACGACCCACCAGTTTACCACCAGTTTACCGCGATTCGAGCGTCTCATAGTTTCCCACGCCTCAAGGTTACGGAACGAATTAAACTCGTATCTCGAGGTACCACTGTACTTATTAACAGATTTTAACTGCTACAGGAGTAGAAGGAATGCAGGGCAGAATTCCATGAGTGAAAACGTTAGATGAAGAAAGGTTCTAAAATGGAACTGGTACAGAAGCTGGGGTATAAGCCTCACCTTCATTGGCGGATACTTATGATAAGGAGCAGCCCCTGTGGCCAGTTCAATCGCTGTGATCCCGAAACTCCAGATATCAGCTTTGAAGTCATACCCTCGGACCTGTAGAAAAGGGAGAGATGTACATGATTACCTTCACCAGCCTCAAAGAACTTTAAAAAAGTAGCTTCCAACATGTGCCAAGAAACATGGAAGAGTTCCTAAGCTTTAAACCAGTCATATAACCTAAGTTAGGCGAAAGCTAAATATACTTGGGAACAGGGAAATAAAAAGGCAAACTGAATGAATGTTCACCAATAGGAAGTCGTTAAATATGGTACATTCACTTAAAGAAATATTATATAAGTAAACAAAAGCAAGATTAATAAATTCCAGATGGAAATATGAAAAACACCTGGGATAAAAATATAAAATTGGTCATAATGCCTGGTCAGTGTTGCTCAGTGGTTGAATGTTGACCTATGAATCAGGAGGTCAGGGTTCAATTCCTGGTTAGGGGGTGTGCAGAAGGCAGCCAATTGATGATTCTCATCACTGATGTTTCTATCTCTTTCCCTCTCTGACATCAATATAAATATATTTTTTTAAAAAGATTAGGACATTTAATTTGTATTAAGAAAAATATTACTAAGCCAATCCTCATTATACTAATATTATTCTTTAGGTTGTCTTTAGTGTAAATCCTAGTTGCATATGTCGTTCATGAAGTCCTAGTTTCTTTTTGTTTTTTTGTTTTTAAGGGAGGACAAAAGTCTTAACCAAGGAAGAGATATGTGTATTTCCAAACCTAACCTAGTACACCAACAGAAGCAAACATTACTCAGTGGTTTTCAATTTCATAACAAAACCCTCAACCATTTTAAAACCCACAGTACCTGCTCCATCACTTCGGGTGCCATCCAGCAAGGGGTTCCAACAAAGGTCTTTCTCACTTTATTCCGGGTAATATCTCCACCAGTTGCTAAAAAAGCGCTAACACCGAAGTCTGAAACAGAGAAAATAACAGCAAGGTATTAAAAGCGCAGGAAGTAACGTAAATGAATAGGAAAATAACATAATGTAGTTATAGTTCTATATGCCAACAGCATGACATCGTCTGTTCTTCTTGCTGTGTGAGGACAAAGCACGTTTTATTCAAGTAGAAAAAAACAAAGGCCAGGGCGCAGGCATGGCTGCACGAGAAGCAAAAGCATGTATCCCAGCAGACATGGCCAACCGGAGAGGAAGCTGAGCCTCTGCGGAACTTGTGGACCAGATTACAGCACAGCTTCACAGGTCCTCCATCCATTCCTCTCCTCCTTGACACAGCATCATCATCTTAGATTTCCCTCCTGCTCCACTCTATTCTTTTCACTTTATCCTCCCAAACTGAAACCGCATACTCATCTATAATAATAAAAGAGTAATATGCTGATTAAACCAGACAGCTGAAGGACCTCCGGACAAAGCCAGGACAGTGAGGGCTGAGTCCCTTGCACAAATTTCGTGCATCAGGCCTCTAGTCTATCTATAATAAAAGGGCAATATGCTAATTAGACCAGACGTCATTCCAGATGAAGCCAGGGTAGGAAGGAAGCCCTGGTTCCAGATGCCTGTCGTCAGCTGGAGAAGCCCAGGTCCCAGGTGCCAGAGGGAAGCCAGTGCTGGCAGCCGGGGGAAGGAAGGCCTCCTCGTGCACGAATTTCACGCATCGGGCCTCTAGTGAAACAATAATTCCCCACCGCCCTCTCCACACAGCCCTGTCTCTATAATTCTAAGTACAGTGGTACCTTGAGATACGAGTTTAATTCATTCCGTATCCTTGAGGTGTGGGAAACTATGAGACGCTCGAGTCGCGGTAAACTGGTGGGTCGTGTGCAGCCGGCCGATTCGCGTGATGACTCCTATCTCAAATGTTGCTCGTATTTCAAAGCAAACATCGCTTACTCGATGGCTCGTATCTCAAAAACCTCATATGTTAGGGCACTTGTATCTCGAGGTACCACTGTACCTCATATAGGTGGAATAATATAGCATTTCTCTGTTTATAATCAGCTTATTTCACTTACTCTAATGTCTGCAAGATTCATCCATGTTGTAAGGTATCAGAATATCCTTCTTTAGAAGACAAATAACATTCCAGTGTATGCATGTTCCATATTTTGTGTATTGATTATTTCACTGGTGGAACACTTGGTTTGCTTCCCTGATTTAGCCACTATGAATAATGCCGCTATAAAAACAGGTGTACAAATATCTGTTTGAGTACCTGCTTTTGGTTCTTTGGGGTACATACTCAGAAGTGGAACTGCTGGATCACCTAGTATTTTTAAATGTTTCAGGAACCGCCATACTGTTTTCCACAGCAGCTGTACCATTTTACATTTCCACCAACAGTGAACAAGATTCCAATTCTCCATATCCTTGCTATTTCCTGGGTTCTGGAATTTTCTTTTGGTAGCCAATCCTGGTGGATCTGAGGGAGAATTTCCTCGGAGTTCTGATTTGCATTTCCCTGATGATTAGTGAGGTTCAGCAGCTTTTCATGTGCTGACTGGCCCCTTGTTTATCTTCTTTGGAGAAATGTCTATTCAAGTCCATTTTTAAACACCTTGTCTTTTTGATGTTGAGTTTTAAGAGTTCTCCGTAAATTCTGGATATTATGAATCTCTTATCAGGTAAATGACTTGCAAATCTTTTCTCCCATTTAATGGGCTGCCTTTTTACTCTTTTGGTAGTGTCTATGCACAAAATTTTTAATTTTCATAAAGGCCAATTTATCTCCTTTTTCTTCTGTTAAGCCATGCCTTTGGCATCATATCTAAGAAATCACTGCCAAATCCAATGTCATAAAACTTTTTTTCTGTTTTCTTCTTAGAATTTTATTTTTTAGGTTTTACGTTCCAATCTTAGATCCATTTTGAGTTAATTTTTGTATATGGTGTTTGATAAGGGTCCAACTTCATTCTCTTTCATGGAAATATGCAGTTTTCTCATCATTTGAATAGACTTGAAATCTTTGTCAAAATAATATATAGGGTGGGCAAAAGTAGACTTACAGTTGTGAGTATGGGAAATAAAATTTATTCTTGCACTATTATTTATTAACTAGAGACCCAATGCACGAAATTCATGCAAGAGTAGACCTTCCTTCCCCTGGCTGTTGGGACCAGCTTTCCTCTGGCACCCAGGTACCCGGGACCTGGGCTTCGCTCTGGCCACTGGCAGGCACTTGAGACCTGGGCTTTGTCCAGAAGGATGTCCGGAATGATGTCTGGTCTGATTAGGATATTACCCTTTTATTATTATAGATGATTGTATTTTTCCATACAACCAACCATAAACCTCTTTTTGCCACACTCTGTATGTGAGGGTTTATTTCTGGATCTCTTTCCTATTTCATCTGGCTCCGGCTATCTTTATGCCCATAACATTCTATTTTTTAAAAAATATTTATGTCTTAAATGATTTCATAAAAGGAGAGGGAGAAAGAGATAGAAACATCAATGATGAGAGAGAATCGTTGATTGGTTGCCTCCTGTATTCCCCTTACTGGAGATTGAGCCAGGAACCTGGGCATGCGCCCTAACCGGAATTCAAACTGTGACCTCCTAGTTCTAGGTCAAGGCTCAGACACTGAGTCATACCGGCCAGGGCCTACATAACATACTACTTTTATTACTGTCGTTTGCAGTAAGTCTTAAAAACAGGAAATGTCATTCTTCCAGCTTTGTTCATTCTTTTTCAAGATTGGTTTGCTTATTTGAGGTTACTTGAGATTCCATATGAATTTTAGGATGGGTTTTTCTATTTCTACAAAAAAAAAAAAAAGGAGAAATCATTGGGATTTTGATAGTGAGTGCACTGGATCTGTAGATCACTTTGGGTAGTCCTGACATTTTAACAATACAGGTATCTTCCACTTTCTAGTTTGCGTAATACGAAAGACTACATTGAGTACCTGTTTTCACTAACTAAAAGAAACCTGTAGAGGTTTTTCACTGTTCCAAAAAAAGCCGTTACTATACCAATGTAGGTTTTTGGTGAGAACAAGTGGCTAAAGCTAACATTCTTGAAAGCAAGGAATATGCTTTGCTTTAAGCCATTTGGGCTTATGAAAGATTTCATAAAAATGCTGTACATCAGGATAGTGAGAAAACCTGTATAAACAGTATATAACTGGATCATGTGTTTTTATCCACTTTGCCAATCTCTGTCTTGGAGAGTTAACCCATTTACATTTAAAGCAATTACTGATAGGATGAGACTACTGTCATTGTATTATTTATTTTCTTTATGTCTAATAGATTTTTCCTTCATTTCCTACATTACTTTTGTGTTTTGTGTTTAGTTGGTTTTTGTCCATATTCTACAGCTATTTTCTCTGTGGCTACCACAGAGGTTAGACTTGCCATTCTAAAGTCATAACACTCTTAATTTGAATTTATAGCAACTTACCTTTAGGATAGAAAAACTCTTCTTCTTATAGCCCTGCTCCCACTCTTTTTGATTATTGATACAAAAGCACATCTTAATACAGTGTGTGTTCAAAATCATAAATGAACAATTCTTTTAAATGCATTCGTCTCTTAAATTATGTAGACAGCACGGGGTTATAAACTAATGTTACTGTAATACTAACTTTTAAACCAGTAACTGTTTCCAATAGTGTATTAGTTTCTTAAATCAGGTAGAAAACACAAGAAGTAGAGCTACAAACCATTGTTGCAATAATACTTATAACAATAGCTTTTATACTTGCCCATGTATTTACCTTTATTGAGATCTTTTATTTCCTTATACTGCTTGGAGTTATTGTCTAGCATCTTTCCATTTCACTTTGCAGGTCTCCCTCGAGCATTTCTTGCAGGGCAGGCCAAGTGGAAACATATTCCTCAGTTTTTATTTATCTGGAAATGTCTTAATTTATCCCTCACTTTTGATGAAGTTTCTCAGATAATGGATTCTTGGTTGACAATTCTTTTTTTTTTTAGCACTTGAATATATCTGCCTACTGCTTTCTGGCCTCCAAAATTTCTCATAAGAAATCTGCTGACATTATTCAGTATCCCTAGTGACAAGTCATTTCTTTCTTGCTGCTCTCAAGATCCTTCATAAATTTGATTATAATGTGTCTCTTAGGGTTTTTCATACTTGGTGGTCATTGAGCTTCTTGGATGTTTATATTCATGTCTTTCATCAAATTTGGGGAGTTTTCAGCCATTATTTCATTAAATACTCTCTCTGCTCTTTTCTCTCTTCTCTTTCTGGACTTCCCACAACGTGTATGTTGGTCCACTTGCTGGTGTCTATCTACTCCTTCAGCTCTGTTCACTTTTCTTCAGCCCTTTCCCTTTCTACTCATCATGTTGCTAATTTTCATTTCCCTATCTCCAAGATCACCAATTCTTTTTTCCGCCAATTCAAATCTGCAAGTGAGTCTTCCAGTGAATTTTTCATGTCACAGTACAAGTTATTTTTTTTTGCTCCATTATTTCTTTTAGGTTTTCTCTCTGTATTAATAGTTCCATTTTGTTCAGACATTTGTTTTCTTTGGTTTCTGTATAATACCCATTACTTCTCTGAGAATCTTTAAGATGGTTGTTTCAAAATCTTATAGCAGATCTGCCTTCAGGTCTTTTCCACTGACAGTTTTTGTTGATTTATGTATTTCCTTTGAATAGATCACACTTTGCAGTTTCATTAAATGCCTTGTAATTTTATTGTTTAAAACTGGAGATTTAAATCTAATAATATGGCAACTGTGGAGATCAGCTTCCACCCCATTGCCAGGGCTTGCTGTTTTTTGTAAGTTTTGTTTGTTGAAGACTGTGTCTATGTCAGCCATCAGCCTGAGATGTAAACTTAAATCGTCTTCTCCGATCTTTTCTGCACTTTTCCCTCGGCATGTGCAGTCACTTTCCAATTTTCCCTGTAAATGTAGGTTGTTGTTTTTTAATGTCCTGATCTTTAAGGTCTGGCTCCAAAAGGGGAAAGACGAGAAAAATGAAGGGAAGGAAAAAGGGTGCTGGTCTATTAAGTTCCCTGGAAATCACTGGGGGGTGAGGGTGAGGGGTGTAACAACTATAAGGCTGTTTGCCTTTTTGCCTGCTCCTTTGAGCTCCGAAGCAGCAATCACTGATCAGAACAGATGCATGATATTTGGAGAACAGATCATTTTTGTCCACTATGATTCCCACAAGTTGTGTGCAAACCATTCCAAAACATGCACAGCTGCGGACAGTGGCTGATGGGTGAGAAATTTGGCTCTGAAATTGACCAAATGAAGCACAATTTGCAACCTAAGACCTTCCCTAGAATTTTCAAGCCTTTAATGGTCCACAGAATTTCAAAACAGTTACAGTAAGTCCTCATTTCACATCATCAACAGGTTCTGTGTCTTTAAGTAAAACAATGTATAATGAAGCCAATTTTACCATAAGCTCATTGATATAAAAAAGAGTTAAGTCCCTACAGCATCTCATTTATATTATAATGAAATGATGAACAAAATGTTATTCGAGAACCCTGCTGTACATCAGATTCTGCGAGTTCAATTTCTGTCTAGGTGGGAAGATAGATTCCTGGTAATAATTCTATTCACTGTTTTATCACAATCCTCTGCTTTAATTTTTTTTTCACCTCATTTTGCTTCTCTAAGCAATATACAATTGTCCCTGATGTTCAACTTATATAATGGAATCACATTCCATATACAAACTGTAAACCTACTTTTGTGGGCCCCTGTAATCTAATTTGACTGGCTTATTTCATCCTATACCTCTATAATTTATTAATGTTTTTGTATGTAGTTATAATTCTATTCAATTTCAACTAGATAGTATTCTAATGTATAAATTAACCACAATTTACTTATCCGGTATATTAATGAAAGGCTGGGGACTGTTTTAAACTTTCTCAATGTTTATGAGCAACATGGCACACATAAGCATGAGTTTCTCTAAGCCATGCCATCTAAAAGCCAAAGTTTTAGGATATGAATATCTTTAACTTAATTTATACTCTCACGATCAGAGTATGAGATTTTTTCCTTGCTTTGCATTCAAACTAACAACTGGTATTATTAGATGTGTAAGCCACCTGAGTCAGACTGACATAATATCCCAATGATATTCTACTTTGTTTTTAACTGATTACTAGTGAGGTTGAACACCTTTCATACTTATGTTTTAATGTCTTCATTTGAGAAGCCTTATGTCTATTTTCTAATCAGATTTTTTCCTTAATGAGTCCTTTATGTATTCTAAATTTGAGCCCTTTATCAGTATTCACGCTGCAAATATCTTCTTATACTCTGTGGTTTGCTTTTTACTTATTCATGGTGATACACTGTTGGTTCCTCTTCTGATGGATAAAGGTTGCTAATTTTAAGAGTCAAGTTTACCAATCTTTTCCTTTATGTTAGAACATTATGTGGCTTGGCTAAAATACTCCCTTACCTTAGGATATGAAAATGTGTACCTACGCTATCTTTTAATGCTGAAGAAAGAATTAAGGTTTGAGTGATTATCTTCTTCCTGCCAACAGTGAGCATGGACTAAGCTGAGGCTTTCTGATAATCCGCTCGCTCAAAGCCTGTGGCTCCACCATTCTGGAGTCTCGGCCTGAAGCAAGGGTTACTTCGCCAGGATAGCCACCTTTGGCAGACCCTGGACACCAACTCTTCAGCTCTGAGCCTCCCAAAAGCGCACTTCCGCCTATCAGATGACTTCCTAATTGGCAAATAGCCCGTGTCCCCCAATATAGAAGCAGCTCTAGATCACCTTTCTATAGCATGGTTATTCTTAAATATAATGAGGTTTCTTGACTACTTCTTTAAAAAACAGTGCAGAATGCTATTAGAAACCATAGAAAAAGCCCCTAATGGGGGATATATAGAAGTGATGAATAACAGTCAGAAAAATGTCTAAGGCTGAAAATGAAAATTGAGAAGTGAAGAATATCTTGAGAGTCAGCAGGGATGTGCCAATATAGAACGCTTGACTAGAAATGATCCAGGGAAGAGAAGAGCAAATTGACTAAGGAAATATGAATTTTCTGTGGTTCTACTGACCATTAGATCAAAATAAGAGAAATACTATAATCATTACCTGCAATCTGGACTGAACCATCTTCTCCAAGAAGAATATTTCCAGCTTTCACATCTCTTTAAGAAAAACAAAAGTTACATATTAAAATAACACATATTCTTTGGGGTCACATACTTTAAGGAATTGTTCACTATATTCATACAACACAGCTATTGAAGTACTTTATTTTGCATTAAAGGGTATTAAGGCCAATAGTAAAATTTTAAAAATTTCAGTCACCTGTACTAGAATCCAACCATTGTAAATAGAAAGCTAGAATAACAGTTTTAAAACTCAAGGTGATTAAATGTTCAATTGCGATAATAATAGTGACCAAAGAATGTGATCCTCACCCAATTCTACTTTGTGAAATACATTGATTTTTTTCCTAAAACCTAATATATGATCAAAATTTTTAAATGGTCAGTATGTGGTTGAAAATAGGGATTATTCTGATTATAGCATCAAGTCAGTTATAAATTATTCAAACATCTCTATATTTCATTGATAACTATAGCAGCTCAAGCAAAACATGAATACATTCTTGTCATAGAAATCTAAACATCAATGAAAAGGCCAAAGTCTCTTTCACTTCTATTCTCAGATTTAGCATTCTCTCCAAATTTTCAACTGTTATCATTCTGACTAATGGAATATGTTCCTATAACATATCTGGGTTTTTCTTCCAACACAAATGATCATTCTATCCACTTCAATATACAACTTTCTTTTTCTCATGTAACAATATGTTAGTAGTATCTCACAAAATTTAAAATCATTAAATTCTGCATGTGGTAAATCCGCTTCTTGAAAACCTGGAGAAACTCTCACAACATACAGGTAATGACCAAGGGGGTTCAATGAAGCATTGTCTATAATAATAAAAGGGTAACATGCTAATTAGACCGGACGTCCTTCCAGACAAGCTTCCAGACAAAGCTGGGGCTGTGAGGGAGCCCAGGTCCCGGGTGGCAGAGGGAAGCTGGTGCTGGCACTGGAGGAAGGCAGGCCTACTCTTGAACGACTTTCGGGCCTCTAGTTTGTAATAAAAACCCCAAATGAGAACAGCCTAAGAAAGCCAGCAACAGCAGAAAGGTTAAATTAATTGTTATATCCACAAAATGGAACAAGGTCCATCAACACTGTGACCTGAAATTCCCTCTAATACATACTGCTAAGTAAATGAAACAAGCAGAACAGTGCATGTATATACACACATGTGCGCACATACACAGGCGTGTACACACACACACACACACACCCTCTCCTTTCTATATACAGCAAACGAAGAGCAATGAGTGGGTCCCTTTTGTGGAGAAGAGTAGAACTGGAGTTAAGGGGGGCGATGTTTTAATAGCTTGTGGAACTGGACTCATCTATTTATTTTGTAATTAAAATTAAACATAATTAAATAAGTAAAAGACAGCCAACCCTTGGATCCAGAAAAGAAACAGTCCAGAGATGGAAGACGCTGACCACGCCCTGCCATGCGAGCAGTCAGCAGCTGGGCATCACTACAGGATGCCCAGGACCAAACCAGAGAGGGTCGGACCGGCATGGCCACCATGTGTCCACCATCCAGATACCATTGATGACGTGTGCACCTAAGGAACTGTTGGACATTGACACGGGGACTCAGAACTATCGGACATTGAAATTGGGACTCGAACATTTTTTGTTCTTATAAGTCTATTTCTAGCCTGCAGAGGCAAGATGTTTTTAAAGAAAAGAATCAGGGGGCGGGGGGGCGGGGGGAGCAGATACAGAGGCAAAGAAGCAATGAGCAGAGTGTCATGCTACAGCGGGAAGGCAGGGGAGGGTGGGGGGGGGTGCCTGTAAGAGATCAACCAAAGGACTTGTATGCATGTATGTAAGCACAGCCAATGGATACAGGACATGGGGGGAGGGGACAGGTAAGGACAAGTATTGGGGGGTGGGGAAGGCCAGGGGGAGGTCAATAGGGGGAAAAAAAGGAGATATATGTACTAGTATTTGTAATACTTTAAACAATAAAAATATATATTTAAAAAAAAAGAAAGCCGAGACCAGTTTGGCTCAGTGGATAGAGCGTCAGCTTGCGGACTGAAAGGTCCCAGGTTCGATCCCGGTTGGGGGCATGTACCTTGCTTGCGGGCACATCTCCACTGTGGGGCGTGCGGGAGGCGGCTGATCGATGTTATCTCTCTCATCGATGTTTCTGACTTTCTATCTCTCTCCCTTCCTCTCTGTAAAAAATCAATAAAATATATATATAAAAAAAAAAAGAAAGAAAGAAAAGCAAGACCACCTCGTGGAGAAAAGGAACCAGTGAAAAGCAGTCTTCGTCCTTCCCCCATGCGTCTTTAGACACAGCCATCCCCGGTCACAGTGACCACGTCTCACAACTATGTGCAGCATCACTAAACCAGAGTGCGAACCTTTTGGTTTTCGGTTAGAGTTCTTGGTTTAATTCTGCACTTCTCTCCAGAAGCAATCGAACTGTATTTAACTGTTCTGTTGGTTTATTTACTATCACACTTACTTCCATAAGAGGATCTGAGACAGCATCACTCTATCAGAGTGTATACTATACCAGTGGTTCTCAACCTTCCTAATGCCGCGACCCTTTAATACAGTTGCTCACGTTGTGGTGACCCCCAACCATAAAATTATTTCCGTTGCTACTTCATAACTGTAATCTTGCTGCTGTTATGAACTGTCATGTAAATATCTGATAGGCAGGATGTATTTTCATTGTTACAAATTGAACATCATTAAAGCATAGTGATTAATCACAAAAATAATATATAATTCTATATTGTGAAATATTTATTTCTAATGACAAATAAATGAAATTTTGTCTTGAATCGTGGTGTGTAGCATGGGCAACAGTCTTCATAGGACAACAGTAAACGACATGGCTACACTTTGCTACACCGAGGAGCGGTGTGTTGGTTCCTAAGACCATGGGAAATAGGTGTTTTCTGATGGTCTTAGGCGACCCCTGTGAAAGGGTCGTTCGACCCTCAAAGGGGTCGCGACCTACAGGTTGAGAACCGCTGTACTACACCTTTCCTGAGTCAACGCCAAAGCGTAAGAAAACTGTGTTGTTATTTGTACTGCTTGTGAGTCCAAACCATTTCCAGGACATCCTCCCAGAGGCTGCCTCCCAGTGGACGCTACCTCCCTCTGCTCTACAAACCCGCAGTCTGACTCCAGACACTATGAACAGGAGCAAACTGAGGACTTTCCCTCCCCCTGGTGACAAAGGCCATTCCACTGAGTCACCCATGGCCTCCAACTCCCTTTTCACCTGAGCTCACCTGGAATGGCACCTAAACTTCAATGGAAAAAAACAACGTATAGTTTAGTGACTTTCCCCTCTGTTTTAACAGCAGGGTGTAATACAATATTACACAAATCATAGAAACATGACTGTATTTCTGGGTCTTTCTCTCTCATTTCCTCATGAGCCATAACTGGGACTATATCATCATGCATTTCTGTATCACCTGCACTTACCTAATATTATGATTAGGACATAGTAACCCAGATATTTATCAAATAGATTTAAGTAAACAAACAGAAGACAGCCTGTCTCAAATCCTCTTATGGAGTAAGTGTGATATTAAATGAATGAATAAATTCAAAGTAAGTGTGATACTAAATGAATGAATAAATTCGACAAAACAGTTACAAATAAGATTTGATTACTTCTGGAGAGAAGTGCAGTATTAAATCAAGCAATCTAACTAAATACCAAAATAAAACTTGATTGCTCCGTCCCCATTATTCCAAGTCCCAATTCCTAACTCCATTCCAAATGTTAGCGTTATAAACCAACAGAATGCAGTCTAATAGGATAACCCTAACTACACATCGATAGACCAGTTAGCCTGTGGTAAAGCTTTATAATGAAATATATGAATACTGTACTAATGAATATATGTGTTAACATGAAGCAATCACCAAATATATTCTTTTTAAAAAATATGTTTTTACTGGAGGCCTGGTGCATGAAATTCTTGCACGGGCAGGGTCCCTAGACCTGGCCAGTGATCAGAACCTATCTGTGGGGCAACCGGCAGGACGATTGGGGAGCCCTCGCTGGCACTTGCCTTGGCTGGCCTGAGGCCTGTGGGCTGGGGGCAGCTCCTGCATTGAGTGTCTGCCCCTGGTGGTCAGTGTGCGTCACAGCAACTGGTCAATTTGCATATTAGGCTTTTATTATATAGGATTGGTTTCAGACAGAGATAGAAACATCAATGATTAAAGATAATCATTGATTGGCTACCTCCTGCATGCCCCCAGGAATCGAGCCCACAACCCAGGCATGTGCCCTGACCAGGAATCACACCCTGACCTCCTGGTTCATAGGTCAGCTCAACCACTGAGCCACACCTGCCAGGCTCCAAATATATTTTTAAGTGAAGAATGTTATATGTAATATGTTGCCATTTACCTGGGCTTTTGTTTTTTTAAGCAGAAAGAAGAGGGATATGTAAATTATGTTGATATTGGCCTAAAATCTCTCTCAAAGGAGTCACAAAAAAATGGTAAGACCAAGCATGTCAAACTCATGGCCTGCAAGCCGCATGCGGCCCACAATGAATATTTTTGTGGCCCAGCCAATATAACAAACGGTATGTACGAAATGTTTTAATAAAAATTTCATAACTTAATTTTTACAATATCCTGTTACACATAATTATTAACAAACTACAACATTCGCCAATGACTGATTACTATAATCATGTTGCATTCATTTCCCTTATGTGCCTTACGCACAGGTGCACCATTTCTAACACTAGCAGCTGATTGCCGCGTCATTCGTCTTGTACTGACTTGTTTGGTATGCACAACAGGAAATATTTCGCTTTGGAGAACAAGAAAAATAAATTTATTTGCATTACAGTTATTAATATGTGCAGTTATTTTGTCTCTGGTAAGTTAATATACCAAAAAAAATTAACCTTTATTAAAATGTTCTATTATTTTATGTTAATGATTACTCATTTATTTCAGATCTGGGTCTTTCTCTCTCATTTCATCATGAGCCATAACTGGGACTATATCATCATGTATCTCTGTATCACCTGCACTTACCCAATATTATGATTAGAACATAGTAACCCAGATATTTAACAAACAGATTTAAGTAAACAAACAGAAGACAGCCTGTCTCAAATCCTCTTATGGAGTGTGATATTAAGTGAATGAATAAATTCAACAAATTCAGTATATCTCTATCGAAATAAACCTACATTTCAATGAAAATTGAAGCTTTTGGTTTTTTGCAGCCCACATACACTTAAGTCTTATTTATTTGGCCCGTATTAGCCTCTGAGTTTGACATGCTTGGTCTACAGGTTCAGGGAAGAAAGAAGACTATTTTATTTTCTCAGGACAGTTTTAAATTTACATAGAAATCGAGAAGATAGAACAGAGGAGTTCTCATACACCTTATACTCAATTTCATTTATTATTAACATCTTACATTGGTATGACACTTTTGCCACAATTAATGAACCAGTATTGATGTGTTACTATTAACTAAAGTCTACCATTTCTTCAGAATTTTTTAGTTTTTACTTAATACCCCTTTTCTGTCCCAGGATCCCATCCAGTATATTAAATTACATTTAGTTGTCATTTCTCCTAGGGCTCCTCTTGTCTGCGACAGTTTGACTTTCCCTGTTGTTGTTATTGTTTTAATATATTTTTATTATTGATTTTAGAGAGGAAGGGAGAGGAAGGGAGTGATAGAAACATCAATTATGAGAGAGAATCATTAATCAGCTGCCTCCTGACGCCCCACACAGGGGATTGAGCCCACAACTCAGGCATGTGCCCTGCCTGGGAATAGAACCATGACCTCCAGGTTCATAGGTCAACGCTCAACCACCGAGCCATGCCAACCCAGCAAGACTTTCATTGTTTCTGATGACCTTCACAATTTTGAGGAATAAGAGTCCAGTTTTCCACAGGATGACCATCAGATGGTTTGTGTGTTTCCCTCGTGATTAGACTGGTGTTATAAGTTCTTGGAACAAAAACCACCAAAGCAGCAGAGACCGGTTTGGCTCAGTGGATAGAGCGTCGGCTTGCGGACTGAAAGGTCCCAAGTTCGATTCTGATTGGGGGCACGTACCTTGCTTGCAGGCACATCCCCAGTAGGGGGTGTGCAGGAGGCAGCTGATCGATGTCTCTCTCTCATTGATGTTTCTGACTCTCTATCTCTCTCCCTTCCTCCCTGTAAAAAAAAAAATCAATAAAATATATTTTAAAAAAAACAAAAAACCACCAAAGTGCCATTTTCATCACATCACGTCAAAAGTATATGGTATCAACATAATTTAGTCACAGTTGATATTGAGAAGACTTTTTTTTTATTAATTTTTATTAATTTTTTATACATATCTCCCCATTGCCCCCCCTCCCTCCCAGGCGTACCCCGACCCCCCAGTGTCTGTGATCATTGGTTATGTTTATAAGCATGCATACAAGTCCTTTGATTGATCACTTATTTACCTCACCTAACTTTAATCTTTCTGCTGTAATGTCACAGTCTGTTTGATGCTTTATGATTTTTGTCCTCCTGAGAATTATCAGTCTACTCCCTTTCTGTGCTCCTGATTCTATTATATTCACCAGTTTATTCTGTTGATCAGATTTTTAATTGTTTTTCATCATACATATTTTGTGCTGTTTGAACTTTTACCTACTTAAAGGATGTTCTCTAAGTTTCTGTCTTTCAGAATGAAGAGACAGTCTGCATTTTCAGCACAACTTGCACCTTTCCTGAGCGATTCACCGGATAATCAATCCGTGTTCCCTTTTGAAACCAAAAGTCAATCTGTAGACAGCTTGCAGGAGGGAAAGCAGAGGAAGGCCGTGCAGTGAAAGGCTCACCGGACAATTTACACCCCGCAGGACAGCTGACCTTTCAGGAAGAAGATCTGTAACTAAATATCTGGCGCCAATATGGTCCTGGATGAAAGAACCATATTGTTATTCGCCACAAAGAGCAGCAAGCAAGCCAGCAGCCCCGACAGCTAAATTCTCCATCCGCCTTTAAATAGCAAGAAGGTGCGTTCTGTTTCTCGCAGCTTAATGCCGTCCTCTCACATGTCACTCTTGCACCGAAGTTACAAATATCACGGACATGCCTGACTTTCTCATTGTCACAGAACACAAGTGTCTCCTCGTGACATTTTTATGATTCATCCATCAGCATAGTTTATGGAAAATTTGGAAAAGGGCAAGAGAAGAAACAAATCCAAACAAAAGCTGGCAAGCGCGCTACGTTGAAGCATCTTAAACTAAATATTTAACATTTCTATTTTTTTTGGGGGGGTGGGGGGTGGGGAGTTCACTTTGACATATTTATTTAATTATTAGAACTACTTTAAATCAATGTTATTAAACAAGGAGAATTCTGAGACTGGTTCTGGAAATTCAGAACTCTTAGCACCTTTTCTTGCTTATCTACAGAAAACTTGCTTTTTCCCTCCATATTCTAATTACTCCTTAAAACCTCAGTTTTACAACTTGGTAGATGATCTTCAAGCAGTTAGTTTTCTGGGCCTTTGCTTGTCTGTTTGTTGCGGGATTAGGATTTAGTAGGTGACTTTTTTAAAATTCAGGTATAACTGACAAAACTGTAAGACATTTTAAGTGTGTAACAAAAATGTGATGGTTTGATATAGGTATATATTAAGAAAAGATTCCACCCCCATCGAATAATTTAACACATCTATCACCTTATATATTTACTTTTTTTTTTTTTTTTTGGTGAGAACATTTAAATTCTATTCTCTTAGCAAATTGCAATAATACAATATATTGGTATCAACTACAGCAGGTTCTATATTAATTCCTTTCATTCAACATCATTTCATTATAACACTGATGAGAGGCTATAGGAACTTGACACTTGTTTACAAAATGCCAATAAAAATAAATAAGTAAAAATGCTAAGAGTGGGCAGTATTGTCTTGTTCCTGATCTTAAAAGAAAAAGCTTTCAGCTTTTCACTGTTGGGTATGATGTAAGCTGTGGGTTTGTCATACATGGTCTTTATTATGTTAAGCACATTAGCACTATACCTAGTTTGTTGAGAATTTTTATCATGCAAGGATGTTGAATTTTGTCAAATGCTTTTTTTTTAATCTGTTGAGATAATCATAAGGTTTTTGTTATTCGTTTTGTTAATGTAGTATGTCATATTGATTGATTTGCTCATGTTGGACCATCCTTGCATCCCTGAAATAAATCTCACTTGGTCATGGTATGATCCTAATGCATTGTTCAATCCAATTTACTAGTATTCTGTTGAGGTTTTTGCATCAAGTACATTCATCAGGGATATTGGTCTGTAAATTTCTTCTTGTAGTGTCCTGTCTAGCTTGGGTCTCAGCGAAATGCCACCCTCAAAATGAGTTTGGAAGTTGTCCCTCCTCTTCTAACTTTTGGAAGAGTTTGAGAAGGACTGTTCTTAAAAAATTTGGTAGACTTCTCCAGGGAAGACATCTGATCCTGGACTTCTCTTTGCTGAGAGGTTTTTACTGATTAAGTCTCCTTACTAGTACCTGGTCTGTTCTGATTTTCTCCTTCTTCATGATTCAATCTTGGAAGGTTACATACTTCTAGAAATTTACCCATTTCTTCTACACTGTCAAATGTGTTGGCGTATGACTGTTCGTACTACTCTTTCATGATTCTTTGTATTTCAGAGATGTCAGTTATAACATTCCTTTATCATTTTACTTATTTGGGCTCTTACTCTTTTTTTCTTGATGAGTTTGGCTAAAGATTTGCTCATTTTATCTATGTTTTCAATAAACCAGCTTTAGTTTTATTGATTTTTCTTTTTTTATATTTCTATTTATTTACGCTCTGATCGTAACTATTTCTATTTCTTTCCTTCTGTTTACTTTGAATTTGTTTCCTCTTTTTCTAGTTCCTTTAGGTGTAGTTAGATCTATTTGGAGTTTTTCTTGTTTCTTGGGGTAAACCTGGATAGCTATGAACTTCCCTCTTAAACTGTTTTTCTGCAAATTTTTAAAAGTTGGTGTTTTCCTTTTTCATTTGTTTCAAGATAGTTTATTTCCTGTTTTAATTTCCTCTTTGATCCACTGGTTAGTTTAATAGCATGTTATTTAGTCTCCACGTATTTGTGCTTTTTCCAGTTTTCTTCCTGTAGTTGATTTCTAGTTTTATGCCATTGTGGTTAGAAAAGATGCTTGATATTATTTCAGTTTCCTTGAATTTATGAAGGCTTGTTTTGCTGCCTAGTATATGATCTGTTTTGGAGAATGTTCTGTATGCACTTGTAAAATGTGTATTCTGTGTTTGTTGGATGAAATGTTACATAAATATCTATCAAGTCCATCTGGTCTCATGTGACATTTAAGGTCATTATTTCCTTATTAATTTTCTGTGGTCGTCTGGATGATCTATCCACTAATGTAAGTGGCATATTAAAATCCCCTACTATTATTGTATAACTGTGTTATATAGCTTTTTAAGTGTTATTTTTATTTTTTAAGTTTTAATTAAAAATATTTTACAAAGAGCTTTTAATAATTTGAGAAAATACTCAAGATGTAAAAGGAAAGAAAAGAAACAATTATATATACAGATCTATTTTAAGTATTTTTTAGCACATGAAAGAGACCAAGAAGGAACAGTCAAAACTGTTATCAGTGATTGCAGTGACTGCCTTCTGCTAAGAAATTGGGAGTTTTTCCTGTTTGTGTATTTTAAAATACTAGCTGTGTAATTAAAACCACAATGTATTAAAACTAGTAATGCAGCCCTAACCGGTTTGGCTCAGTGGATAGAGCGTCGGCCTGCGGACTGGGGAGTCCCAGGTTCAATTCCGGTCCAGGGCATGTACCTTGGTTGCGGGCACATCCCCAGTGGGAGGTGTGCAAGAGGCAGCTGATGGATGTTTCTCTCTCATCGATGTTTCTGACTATCTATTTCTCTCCCTTCCTCTCTGTAAAAAATCAATAAAATATATATTGGGAAAAAAAAACTAGTAATGCAAAGAACCATGTTAACACTCAGAATTATGACGAACTCTGCAGAAGAATAGGAAATGGCCTCAATGAGATGATATAGCACAACTGCCACTGCACTTATCCAAAAGACAGGGGACTGCCTGGCCAGTACCTGTGAATCTGTCCGTTTTTATGCAGGTATTCCAGCCCTTCCAGCACCTCCTTGAGTATTGTAGCGATGGCGGGCTCGTCCAGGACTCCGCTTTTGTGCTCCCCCTTCGCCACAATGTGCTTAATAATATCCAGAACAGAACCTGAAACGGAAGAGTTTTCCATAAAACTTTAACCAACTCAGTGATTCAGAGACATTCTGAAAGCAAATCATATGTAAACCTTTGATAAATTGGGAAATAAAGGGGAAAACAGCAAATACAAAGAAATACAGGAGTTGAAGATTAATCATTTCTTCTCAATTCTAATCTAAAACAGAAAGTAGCTTGCTAATTCCAAACAGTAGTGTTTAATAAGCATCATCTGCAGATTTATGAGTTAATAGAGGATTTTTAACCACCTCTGAAAAATACTTAGGTTAACCACGTCCATCAGGTAACACTTTAACATAAAGTATCACAAACCAATTTAAGTTCCAATACCAGATTACAGTACACAATATTATGTGAATAGAGGGAAAAAATGGAAATGCAAGTCAAATTACAGAATACTTGGGGGAAAAAAGTCATGTATACTCAAACTGACTTAAGAGTTAAAATTTCTATTATTCAGGTTAATAAATAATAGAAATAAAATTTTTAAAAAAGAAATACAATAGAAAAGGCAAAGAAAAATATGAAAAAATAACAATGGTAGTTCTCTTTAAATAACAGCCCAGACGTACTATCAACCCCATTCTTCCCAGGATGGGAAATAATACTTCTACTAAAAACCAGGGGGAGGGGAAAGATGTGCAGATGGTAATTAAATCACAGAATGCGGACTACCACAGCTATTATAATTAGTAACAGTTTGCTAGAGATTCCTAAGACTTCTGGCAGCACATGGCTCAGGAAGACCACAGAACCAAAACAAAAGCATCTCTGGCATTGGAAATTGTACGGAACTCTGGAACTGGGCATGAACTGCACTGAAAAGACAAAGATATTCTGCACATTTCCTGGCACAAGCCCTTCACGATCAAGACTAAAATGAAAACAAACACCACTTGTGTGGAAAACCTGCCCTGGTGGGTGCTTTATATTTCACATTAAAAAGAAAAAAAGTACTTCCAAACAGATGAAAACATGGGAGAGTTGAACCCATGTTCACTTTAACTCCCGCTTGAAATCCAGTGACTTGATAAACTTGTGTTTTTTTTTTAATGTTTTTAATGATTTCAGAGAGAGTAAGAGAGAGGAATAGAGAGAGAGAAACATCGATCGGTTGTGTCCTGTATGCCTCAACCCAGGGATTGAGCCCGCAACCCAGGCTGTGCTCTGACCAGGAACTGAACCAGTGACCTCTTGGTTCATGGGTTGACACTCAACTCCTGAGCCACACTGGCAGGGCTAAAGGTGATTTTTTTTTAAAGGGCATAAAGTGCCCTCACCAGTTTGGCTCAGTAGATACAGCATCGGCCTGTGGACTCAAGGGTCCCAGGTTCGATTCCAGTCAAGGACATGTACTTGGGTTAAGGGCACATCCCAGGTAGGAGGTATGCAGAAGGCAGCTGATTGATGTTTCTCTCTCATCGATGTTTTTAACTGTCTATCCCGCTCCCTTCCTCTCTGAAGAAAACCAATAAAATATATTTTTTTTAAAAAAGAAAAAGTAACTGACTACGCAGAGTGGAGAGATCTGAAACTTCAATGCCTACCAAAGGTATGCCAATTAGGAAAAAGTGAGGTATACCTAGACCAGTGGTTCTCAACCTTCCTAAGGCCGCGACCCTTGCAGACAGTTCCTCATGTGGTGGTGACCCCCAACCATGAAATTTTGCTGCTGTGATGCATCATGATGTAAATATCTGCATTTTCCGATGGTCTTAGGAGACCTCTGTGAAAGGGTCGTTCGACCCCCAAAGGGGTCACGACTCACAGGTTGAGAACCGCTGACCTAGAGTTTCAGCGTATAAGGACCACCAAAGGGGAAGTGGGGGAATGAAGGGAGGGCTGAGAATGGGAAAACGGGTGGAAAACTCACAGAAGGGTGAATAAAGCTCCCAGACCGGCCTGGCCCTCCGGAAGCCAGCCCCTGCCTGCACCCCCAGCAGGAGAAAGCAGCTCGCTAGCACTGTCTGCAGGGAAGGAACCAGGGCGGCTCCAGGCACTCCGTTCCCCACACGTTATCTCACTTCCCCTCTTCAACCCTGGGTCTCACCAGGCATCCACGAAGGGGGGGACTAAGGGATACTTTAGTTCTGCTCAGTTAACCCAGTGGTCGGCAAGCTGCGTCTCGCGAGCCACATGTGGCTCTTTGGCCCCTTGAGTGTGGCTCTTCCACAAAATACCACGTGTGGCCGCGCATGTAGAGTGCGATTAAAACTTCGTGGCCCCTGCGCAGAAGTCGGTTTTCGGCTCTCAAAAGGAATTTCAATCGTGGTCCTGTTGATATTTGGCTCTGTTGAAGGATGAGTTTGCCGACCACTGGTTTAACCCACCACACGTTAATCCCCAAAACAAAGTGACTACACTAACAAGCCACACAGTTCGTTATTCGGAGAAATCCAGACCACATAAGAAATGCTTAGGAAGAACACAGCTGTATAAATGCCAATTGAGTTACAAGTTTGCAATGAAAAGAATATCAACAATAAGAAATACAACGGAAGAAATTTCTTGGCTTCAAGGATCTAGTACTTTCCATAGGTTTGGGAAGTTCTCAGCCACTATGTGTTTTCATAGACTCTCCATTCATGCTTCTCTTCCTCCTCCGCAATGCCTGATTCTGATATTACTTTTTCTGATGGAGTCAGAGAGTCTTGTAGAGCCTCTTCCATTTTTCTTTATTCTCAGGTCTCTCTCTTCTTTCCTCTGCATCATTTCTTTCTCTCTTTTTTTTAAAAAAATATATTTTATTGATTTTTTACTGAGAGGAAGGGAGAGGAATAGAGAGTCAGAAACATCAATCAGCTGCCTTCTGCACGCCCCCTACTGGGGATGTGCCCGCAACCAAGGTCCATGCCCTTGACCAGAATCGAACCTGGGACCCTTCAGTCCGCAGGTCGACACTCTATCCACTAAGCCAAACCGGTTTCGGCTCCATCATTTCTTGATTCCTATCTTCAATATCACTAGTTCTTTCCTCTAACTAGTTTGTTCTGTTTTCTAGGCTTAATCTACTTAACTGAATGCCTCATTTCCAGGATTTCTGATTCTTGTTGAAAGTTTCAATGTCCTTGGAGGAATATTTATTTTGTTCATCCATCTGTTTTCTGAGTGCACTGACTTGCATCTCGTTGAGTATTTTCCGAACTGCAATCTTGAAATCTATCATTTATATCACATAGTTCCGTGTGTTCCGGCCTGCTTTCTGGGGGATTTTTCACTCTCTCTGGTCACAGTCGTTACTGTGGTTCTTCATATGTTTGCTGCCCTCCTTTGTTTTTGCGTTTATCCCTGAGGAGGTCTTTCTACTACGTTCCAGTAGATGGTGCTGAATCGCAGGATTTCTACCTCTGGAGTCTCCCATATGTGTCTCTGGCTTCCTTAGGACCAGTGGTTCTCAACCTTCCTAAGGCCGCGACCCTTTGGTACAGCTCCTCATGTGGTGGTGACCCCCAACCATAAAATTATTTTTGTTGCTACTTCATCACTGTAATTTTGCTACTGTTATGAATCGTATCTGTGTTTTCCAATGGTCTTAGGCGACCCCCGTGAAAGTGTTGTTCGACCCCCCAAAGGGGTCGCGACCCACAGGTTGAGAACCGCTGCTTAGGACAGTACTGCAGTGCTGGCTGGGGATGGGTTTTGTTCTGCCCTCACCGTAATGGTGACCCCTGACCTCTGGGAGGTCCCAACCCCAAACCCCTCCCGGGGATCAGAAACAGTGATGCTATTGCAACAGCTCCTGGTTTGCTGAGAATGTGCTCCAGGACCAACTCCAAGGGCCAAGGGAGGCGAGTGTAAGCAGCGGCCAGGTTCTCTGCTTTCCTTTCTTTGTCTGAAACTTCACTGCCCGGCCTCGCAGCGGGGAGCGGCTCAGCAGAACCCCATGTTCTGTCAGACACCTGCAAACTTAGTCCCTGGTCGCCCTCCCGCTCTGCTCACTGCAGCTCGCCCTGTTGGGTTGACCGCCACCCTCCCTGTACCACCCCTCCCCATACACACACACACTCTCTCTCTCTCTCTCTCTCTCTGTTCCTCCTGGCAGAAGGACGTGCCTGCTACCATAGGCTTCCTCCCCTCTCCTGGCTGGGCTGTGAGCTGCCAGCTGAGCCACAAGCTGCCCGCTGCATGGCTGAGGCTGTGCTTTCCCCCTTTCTCAGCTCCTTTATTCCCGATGCCCACCTTTAGGTGTGCCAGTGGTGCGGGTCTCTCGGGTGTGGGTCTGGGTTGAGCAGGGACTTCTTCGTTGAATTAGAGATGGTTAACTTGCTGAAATGTCAGAGGAAGAGGAAGAGACGTGCCCTTCTCCCACCGTTCCTCTGATGTCACTCTAAGATCATCCCCTTTGACTGAAAATGTTGGTCCTGAAAGTCTCCCCTTCTTTTCCTCAGCGTGTTGCAGCATCTAAGCCTACAGGTACCTTTTCTCTTTCCTTTCAAAAGTTTTCTTAATTGCTTTGATTTCCAAAATTTTATATTGCAGTTTGGTGCTAATAAATCATAGAAATAGCTATGTGGATTCAAAGTGCTTCTACTTTCTAAACATAACTTCTTATACTGATAAATCTCATTATTCAGTATCAGAGTTTTAATTAGCAAAAGATAAGGATATTACAGTGTCAAGGAAGCATTATGAAATAATAATATTGACACACTGAGACTTAGTTTAACTATGATGTCCAGTGGTTGATAGGTTTGAGAGTGACAGCTGCAATTCATTTTACAATTTAATTAGCTTACTGGTATTAAATTCTACATCAGTACAATATTGCCAAATCAAAAATATGCATTTGTTTGTAATATTTTGGCTGAAAAGGTTGATGTGAAAGAAGGGAGCCTATACATTTCTGTCAATTTTGGTTATATATATATTTGTGTGTGTGTGTGTGTGTGTGTGTATATATTTTATATATAACCAAAGGTCTCCTGTTACTCTCCCTGCCGGAGCTGTGACTCCCCGATCAGTTCCCAAGACACATCACACCCCTCCATCCTGCCTCCAGACAATACTCTGTACAGTGTTCCCTCTATCCAGACCCTTCTCCGTCCTTCCTCTGATACCATCTGCACTGGTCTCAGCTGAATCTCACCTTCTGAGGGAAGTCTTTGTTAACCCCACCACATCCATTCTCCCTCAGTAAGGTCAAGTTCTCCTGAGTTACTCCCTTAGCACCTAATACTTGTTCATGGCACTCCACACACCATTATTTAACTCACTGTTCCTTACTAGCTATGGGATCCATAAGATCAAGGACCAACAGACTGATTCACCAATGTATTGGTGATCAATAAGTATTTGATGAATGGAATTTTAACTGAGCTACCTTGACACAGTTTCCTGTTAAAAAAAATTAAAGTTGTGATTAGTTCTACTTACTATATTCTAATACTGCACAATGAATCTCTAAAGGTTAAATTTAATTCACTGTGTAACTACAAAAGCAAGATTTCATTTCCTTTAAAAAGATGCAAAATTTTTACTATTTTAAAATGTTTACATGCAAGATTACACCGACTCATAAAACTATAAGTAGTTACAAAAAGAATTAATGCCTGAAAAATAGAATTAATGTTTGAAAATTATCCTTCAGGAAATCTGCTAAGTGCTAGGCTAAAAAAAATTGGGCCCTGTCCTAGGGCCAGAAGGGACAGAGTCAGACATTTAAAAGACACCACCCAACAGGGCTGAGTGTGAACCTATTAACCAGGAGGTCAGGGGTCAATTCCCGGTTAGTGCTCATGCCCGAGTTGCAGGTTTGACTCCCACTAGGGGGCATGTAGGAGGCAACTGATGAATGATTCTCTCTCATCATTGATGTTTCTATCTGTTTCCCTCTTCCTCTCTGAAATCAATAAAAATAAAAAGTAATAATAAAAGATACCACCCAGAAACATGTCCTGCCCCTTCTGTGTTCAGGACATTTATTCAGTAAGAGAACACGGATTCTTTAAAAGAAACATACATATATAAATAATTCTGCTTAGGAGTGTATCAGAAAGAACAGGAAGAATAGGCTGGCATACAAGTGTGGGATGAGAAAATTAAGCAGACAATCTATCCCTATTCATCAGAGGACTTCAGCAAACATTAAAAACTCTGTATAGCCAAGACCAGTTTGGCTCAGTGGATAGAGTGTCAGCCTGCGGACTGAGGGGTCCCGGGTTCGATTCTGGTCAAGGGCATATACCTTGGTTGTGGGAACATCCCCAGTAGGGGGCATGCAGGAGGCAGCTGATCAATGTCTCTCTCTCTGGATGTTTCTAACTCTCTCTCCCTCTCCCTCTATTAAGAAATCAATAAAATATACTTTTAAAAACAACCCTCTGTATAGTACAATTTTATAAATCAATAACGCTCTAAGCGAGCAGTAACGAAAGATACAGAATTACCTAATATTCTCATAACTGTCCCTACAGAAAGAACCATGCTTGACCACCATCTTGAAAGGTGGCTGGCGTATGAACAAGGCCTGTAACAAAGCAATCAGTTCCTCCCGTGTGTCGCTAACGGGACTGAAACAAAAAGGCGATTCTGGCTGCACTGAAGAGCAGCAAGTAACAAGGGTTTTTGTTTTTTTTAATATATATTTTATTGATTTTTTACAGAGAGGAAGGGAGAGGGACAGAGAAGCTAAAAACATCAATGAGAGAGACATCGATCAGCTGCCTCTTGCACGCCCCCCACTGGAGATGTGCCCGCAACCAAGGTCCATGCCCTTGACCGGAATCGAACCTGGGACCCTTCAGTCCGCAGGCCGACGCTCTATCCACTGAGCCAAACCAGTTTCGGCAACAAGGGGTTATTATTCTGAGTGACGAACTCTGGTGCACCTCACCACAGGTCAGCATGGTGAGGGAGGCGTTACCATCTTGGTTCCTCCGCCCCAAAACCCGGAAATGCAGACCGTTATCCCCACTTAACAAACAAGCAAACAGGTTCAAAGAGTTGAAATCGTTTGCCCAACGACATCTAACTGCTAAGCAGGAAAGTTAAAATTTACTTCTAAAGCCCCGGCTCTTTCCTGTATAACTCTCTGGGGAGGTCAAGTGATTAATGAGGTCTGATATTAAGATTGCAAACAAATAGAGACCCTCTTTGCTGTCACCGTCCATTCTAAAATGGAAAACCATGTTCCCATAGCAAATGCATATGCCAACGAAACCAAGAAGGATATAGAGATGGGAAAGGCAGGTGGCCCCATCCCTCACTGGTCCTCTCCCACCCGCCTGGATTCAAAGCCGTGCTTAGCAAAATGTCTAACTTACTACCTGCATGGGCCTTCAGGTAACATGTAACCTAACAAAATGTCCAATCTCTACATGCCCAGGGTCCACTGTTTACAATCACAATACTGACATTTTATTCTCAGGACTAAAGCAGAAATGACTGCATATTTACTGCAGGATAAAGCACATCATTAATCAGATTAATGCTGGGGAGCAAGATTTTTTTGTATAATAGAAATGAGATTCAAGTGTCATTTGAAAGTTTTGAAGGTCTATAATATTAAAATTGAATTGGAAGCATTAATGTCAAATCATGAGTCATTTTTAATATACATTTCCAAGGTCTCTCAACAAGAAGAAATGACAAAGTAGCTGCAAAGAGCATGCCAAGCATCCAAGTTGCTTTCTAAATACCATCCCTACAAAAAAGACCAGAGATCCTTAGAATGTTGGCTGGTTCTGGGCCTGGGAAAAGCAATAGACACCTGAGCCTGGGAAATCTTGAACCAAAAAAACAAGGAAGTTTTCAAAGATTGATGGATTCATGTCATAAGGACACAGGGTAAGACTGAGGGGACTCCCATTGACAAAATTTTGGCCAACCCGAGCATCAGAAGAATAGACTATCATTTATTGAAAGACATTGAATAGATAAATAGTCTTGAGCCTATGTACCTCATTAATATTTTTTTAAAATATATTTTATTGATTTTTTTACAGAGAGGAAGGGAGAGAGAAAGTCAGAAACATCGATGAGAGAGACATAGATCAGCCGCCTCCTGCATGCCCCACAGTGGAGATGTGCCCGCAAGCAAGGTACATGCCCTTGACCGGAATCGAACCTGGGACCTTTCAGTCCGCAAGCCGACGCTCTATCCACTGAGCCAAACCGGTCTCGGCTCATTAATATTTTTTAAATGACAGCCTTAACCAAGGGGGGGTGGGAGGACCCTCTCATTTGGCACCACTGGAGTTGATTATTCAATTAACTCTTTAATACAGAGATTACAACACAGATTAATCAAAGAACCCCGGTTAATAAGGCAAGGTTCTTTTACACAGAAGAAGGCCAGTTTGTAAGTGTAAGAGAAAGGACTCAAGAAAGGAAAAACCACCGTGCTGCTGTGTCTGATAAATGAACTGATTCAAACAGGGTTGTTACCGGATGCTAAAATCGTGAGACAAAAGACTTACGAGGAACTAAATACCCACAGTGTCAAAGTATTATCTCACCAGTCATCTACTCGCTACAAAGGGAAAAAAAGTTAACCTTTCTTTCCATGGAGCAGCCTGGTTATCATAATCTTAAGCAATCAAAATTACCACCACCATTAAAGATTCATCAGATGCCCGGCCAAGGTGGCTCAGTAGTTTGAGTGTCGACCTATGAACCAGGAGGTCCTGGTTCGATTCTCAGTCAGGGCACATGCCCAGGATGTGGGCTCAATTCCCAGTAGGGGATGTGCAGGAGGCAGCCAATCAAATGATTCTCTCTCATCACTGATGTTTCTATCTCTCCCTCCTGCTCCCTCTTTCCTCCTCTCTGAAATCAATAAAAATAAATTTTTTAAAAAGATACACTAGATATAACAAATCCTTCCTGACATGATGCACTATAAAGTACACATCACCTGCAAAACAAGTGTGGAAAATATTTAACTTAAATCTAATCAAGGCTTTAGATCTAACTTTCGATTTGCAAGGAATAGAGGAATGTAAATCAAGTTAAACATCAGACAGAAACAACTCGATAAATCCGGACTGTGGGACTTTCTACAAAGAGTTACCATTAGGCCAAGACCGGTTTGGCTCAGTGGATAGAGCGTCGGCCTGCGGACTGAAAGGTCCCAGGTTCGATTCCGGTCAAGGGCATGTATCGTGGTTGCGGGCACATCTCCACTGTGGGGCGTGCAGGAGGCGGCTGATCGATGTCTCTCTCTCATCGATGTTTCTGACTTTCTATCTCTCTCCCTTCCTCTCTGTAAAAAATCAATAAAAATATATTAAAAAAAAAAAAAAGAGTTACCATTAGACCTTTCAGACCACATCCTTCAACAGATTTATGTCCTGGAAGAGAGGAAGTAGGAGGGAACCATCCTAGATTAAGACAAACTTAAGAGGCATGACAACTGAATGCAATGGGTGAGACCTGTCTCAGCTCAGACACCAGCATGGTTAACAGACCCTCTATTCTCAGTATCCCCTCAAATGCAAATATCCATGAAAACCAAACCAGAAGAGAAAAGAACACTTTTGCCGAAACCGGTTTGGCTCAGTGGATAGAGCATCGGCCTGCGGACTGAAAGGTCCCAGGTTTGATTCCAGTCAAGGGCATGTACCTAGGTTGTGGGCACATCCCCAGGAAGGGGTGTGCAGGAGGCAGCTGATTGATGTTTCTAACTCTATCCCTCTCCCTTCCTCTCTGTAAAAAATCAAAATATATTTTAAAAAAATAAAGAAGAAGAACATTATCTTTAACTCTCCAACCTGTGGAAATGACCACTCGTTGCATTTCACTCACCTCCACTTAGCAGCTTCATGACTAGCCACAGTTCATCCTTTACCACGAAAGACGTGTAGTAAGACACAATATTCGGGTGATGGCACTGACTCATGGCTTGGATTTCTTTCTGCAAAGAAGAGAAAACATGATTATATGCGGGCCTAAAACAACACTACGAGTTCGTGAGTACAGACTGGGAACCCCAAGACTGTGCCACAGCCGTTCTGGGGTCTCCGTGGCCCTGACCACCAGTCAGAACCAAAACCACTCAGTCACCCTCAGTCCATTCTGACGCTCCCCCTGCCACTCGCCGCATCAGTAATCTGTGAAACTGGAAGCACGGACTCTGCGACACTCCCTGGCCTGGCACAGGCCCACAGGCCTCCCCAGGGGCACATATTTTTACTGCAAGGTGCCCTTGGAAAACCATCTTGGGAAATCTGGCTTCACAGCCAGAAAGGATACTTACTAATAACTAGAGGGCGGTCTTTGTGTGTGTGTGTGAGCTGTGTTCTTGCAAAATATTGTCTCATCCCATCTTTGTGAAATGATTAAGAATTCTCACTTGAAAAGAGAAATATACTGAACCAGGGCAAGGTCATGCACTACCTCCAAAGTCTAAGGTTACACAATTTCCATGAATGAATTTTAATTAGGCTTGGGATGATAAAATGCCCTCTAAGGCCCTGTGTGATCAGGCCCCTGCTTACCTCTCGAGTCTCATTCCTATTCCCTCATACCCCCGTCCTAAGATCTGGCCAAGTGACTTCAAGTGAGCCTGCTTCTTCTAACCGGGGACATTTAACCCTATCGCTCCCTCTGCCTCAAATACACCCCCCTCATTATTTCGGCCTTAGCCGACTATGCCAATTCTTCCTTCGGAACTCAGGCGAAATAGCATTTCCTCCCAGCTCCCAGGTTGAGTTAGGTATCACTTCTCTTGGCTTCTAAGCACCCTGTATATATCCCCACATCATGGCACACACATGTTGAATAGTACCCTGGGGCCTTTCTTGTCTGTCCCTCCTTGCGAGACAGAGAACTCCTAGAAGGCAAGTATACTTAGAAGTGGATTCCTAAACAACGTGGAACTTGGCGCGCTCCACTGCAATGGCCTATTTATGTTCCTGTGTCCCTCATAAAACTGTAAACTCAATGAGAGCTCAGACTCTATTTCTGGCTCTTATCACTGTGCCTGGCACACAGCACACCTTCAACCAATATTTGGTGAATGAATGAATCCTACAGCACTTTATGCAGTTTTTTTTACCGATTCCGGTATTTGCCCAATGACCTGGGTATTTGCTTAGTAAAATAAATTGTGTCAAAGTTGCCCATAATCCCTGATTGATACGAAGCGCTCCGTCACTGCCAGTTTTTCTTCCCTCGTCTTCTCTACTTGAATGTGAATTGTTGGTGGCCAGGACCTGTCGCATGGATTTTCGCCACCCCCAAAGTCACCAGCACAATCTTCTGTACTAAAAGCTAAGTAAACACAAAGGAGAGGAAGAAGGAAGTAAAATGAGCACCTGCCCACGAACATAGCTATTCAGGATTCGAAGCGATAAGTACCTAGGAGAGGGAATACATAGGACAGCTCATGTATGCCAAGTGAGTAGTAAAAATAGTAAATGTCACAAAAACCCACAGGGACAGTTAAGAAGTCTTCACGGAGGAGGTTTCGTTCTGCCGGAAGTGGAGGTTTTACATATAATTACTTTCAAAAAGGTGAAATGAGCAAGGAAGATTTTAGAATATGATAAGTAAACTTGTCTGGGGTAAATACTTCAATCTTTCAACAGATATTTACCAAGTGCCCACTGTATGCCAGGCACAACACTAGGTGCCTGATCACAATGGTGAGCTCTCAGGAAACTTACAGTCTGGTAATGAGGTAAGACAAATACTAATTTACAATACAGACCGATAATCAGTTTGATAGGGGAAGTACAAGATACCGCATGACTTCATCCCAGAGGCAAATTATCGAAAAATAGGAGTGGTTATCAGGAAAGGCTTCCTGTAAGAAGTGTGACTTCACTGATACTGAAATAAGAAAGATAAGTAGGTTTTTACCACTTTTGATTGTTTAATTACTTGGGACCATATAAAAAAGGATCTTATAACTATAGTAGAGGCCGGGTGCACAAAATTCGTGCATGGGGGTTGTGTCCCTCAGCCAGCCGGCACCCTCTCCAACCTGGGACCCCTCAAGGTATGTCCGACTGCCCTGGACAGTCGGACATACTTCTCACAATCCAGGACTGCTGGCTCCCAACTGCTCGCCTGCTTGCCTTCCTGATTGCCCCTAACTGCTTCTGCCTGCCAGCCTGATCACCCCCTAACCACTCCCCTCTACCAGCCTGATTGATGCCTAACTGCTCCCCTGCCAGCCTGTTTGCCCCTAACTGCCCTCTCCTGCAGGTCTGATTGCCCCCAACTGCCCTCCCTTGTGGGCCTGGTCCCTCCCAAGTGCCCTCCCCTGCTGGCTTGATCATTCAGAACTGCTCTCCCTTGCAAACCTGGTCCCTTCCAACTGCCCTCCCCTGCTAACCATCTCGTGGCAGCCATCTTGTGTCAACCAGAGGACAGCTATCTTTCTCTTTTATTAGATAGAATAGAGGCCTGGTGCACGGGTGGGGGCCAGCTGGTTTGCTGAAGGGTGTCCCAGATCAGGTTGGGGGTTCCCTTGGGGAAGGGGGTCGCCTGGGCAAGGGGCCTGTGGTGGTTTGCAGGCCAGCCACGCCCCTGGTGACCCAAGGGGAGGCCCTGGTATCTAGAATTTATTTATTTCCTATAATTGAAACTTTGTAGCCTTGAGTGGAGCCAAGCCTCCTGCTTGCTCCTTGGCTGCAGCCATTTTTGTTGGGATTTATTTATCTTCTATAATTGAAACTTTGTAACCTTGAGCGGAGGCCAAGGCAAGCCAGGGCTGTGGAAGCCTGGCTTTCTCCATCACTGGGGGCAACTCAAGCCTCCTGCTCTCCTCAGCTCCGTGGCTGCTGCCATTTTTGTTGGGATTTATTTATCTTCTATAATTGAAACTTTGTAGCCTTGAGTGGAGTCCAAGGCCAGCCAGGGTGTGCGGAAAGCTTGGCTTCCTCCATCGCCAGGGAACCCAAGCCTCCTGCTCACTCTGTGGCTGCAGCCATCTTGGTTGGGTTAATTTGCATATTTGCTCCTGATTGGCTGGTGGTGTGGCTCGTAGGTGTAGTGGAGATATGGTCAATTTGCATATTACTCTTTTATTAGATAGGATTCAAGATTTTAAGCTTCATCCTTAGAGCAATGGAAAGGAAGCAAAAGTTTAATTCTATTTCTTTTTTCATAACACTCACTCTGGCTACAATGTAAAAAATAAATGAGAAAAAGCAGGACCAGAGGCAAAGCTTCTGTTTAAGGCTGTTGCCATGACCTGGGTGAGATGATGGTGGTCGGAAATACGATAAGAAGCTAATTCCTCAGTTTTCATGCCTGTACTGTGGTTATTCTCCCATTAGAGGAGTTGTTGAGTGAATAACATGGAAACTTCTGTACCACTTTTGCAACTCTTCCATAAATTTAAAACTATCTCAAAAGAGAAAGCTAGAGAAAAGCCTGTGATAAAATCTCTGGAGAAAATAAAGGTAAGATCTGGCAGCTGATTTCCCCATCTCACTTAGCAAAGGTTGTCAGACAAGAAAACATTTTGACAAGAGAAAGGAGCGATCTACTGTCTCCTCAGGAATAACTGTCACACACGCTCCACCCCTGTACTCAGCACTCGCTGGAGAGCCCAGAGCACCTTCTGCGTTATAGTGAAGTTCACTGTAGAGTCACATCTGAAGTTTACTATGTTGATCTGCTAGGTTTTTTTTTAAGGGTTTCATCTCTCTCAGAAATGGAGCCCTTGGCACTCAGGCCTCTGGCTCTGACCCCAGGAGTGTCACCCATAAGCCTGGCACTATTTATACTTTTCCTGGGTCTTTAGGGTTTAGGGGCGCTTCCCTTGGTGTCCCTCCCCCACAAAAGCCAATTATCTTAAAGGTGCTTTACTAAAAGTCACTTCCTGCAACCTTTGCTTATTTGCCCCAAATATAAATACTACCTTTGTAACATAAAGCCAAAACTTATGGAGATCTAATTGATGTTTTTTCCCTTTAATTAAGCTATATCAAATTTCCTTTCCTCTAAAAGTAAGGCCCTGTTGTAATAATACAAATATTACTTTTAAGAATGTCAAATTATACTTGAAAAGAGATGCTCTTTCTAATTTTGAACTAAGATTATAATCATTTTGTATTTTATGAAGTAGAAAATAGACTTTAGTCGGAAAGACCTGATTTTTCCATCTAGACTCTGTCATTATCATATGATTTATTGCCTTGCAATAAAATGGAGTAACTACCTATCTCACAGAGGTGTTTATGAGGTTAAAGTACATGTAAGTGCCTGCTACTAGAAAGATGTGTGCTATTACTTTCATAGTAGTCAAGTTATTTAAACTTTGAGCCTGTTTCTGTAATCATGAAGTAATGAATAAAACTTTCATTCATCTTTACATTATCTTTATGTATTATGTAAGTTAACTGGCAAATGGTAGAAATTCATTTTGGGCTTCTCAAATTCCAGGCTTAATATATAAATTAAAAATACTGTTTTTCTTTAAAAGAATTAGTTTACAATTTAGACTTCTTTTATGATCACTGTTCATATGTCCAAATGATGCTCAAAGGTACTGCTGGCATCTGTAAACCCATGTTCATCAAATAGGGTTTCAATTAGCATCTCCTTCTAAGTGTGTGTTCTCCCACCAAAGACATCTCAAGATCATGCCAGCAACCGAGTTCCTCAGCTTCTGTCATGTATTACCAACACCTGAAGAAACACACATTTGTCTCATCTTCTAAAAGTTTAACATATAATTCTATTCCCTCTCTTCCTTTTATTTCAATTATTTCCAAATACTCAGTACCGACTACACCAGAAGTTAAATCCAATCTGGGACACTGGAAAAAACTTCTGGACTGTAAGATCATCCTAGTCCTAACCCTGCTCTATCACTAGCTGTATCTGATCTCAGAGAAATTACTTAATAAAATAATAATATTAGTTCATAACTGTATGGCAGTTTATAAAGTTTTCAAGTACTATGTCATCACTTGATCTTCGGGAGAAGTCTCATGAAGTCCATTTTAAACCGAAGAAATAAATTTAAAAAGGAATGATTTGAAAAGCTATCTTATTTTCCTTGCTGAAATACTTAAAACGACTAAATTTACTGCATACTTAAAACTGCTCTGGGTGTCACGGTGCATAATAGTACAGAACAGTCCCCGTGTGACTAGCTTCAATGCCAGAGAACATCTCTTAAGGCTATGGATCCTTGGGACTCCCTTTCTTCTCCCCTTCCCTAACCTTTGTGGGAGCCAACGTTGCCTGGGTCATTCTATCTCTCACCTCCCCTCAATGGATATTCCATTCGACCCAGGAATCACAATTGCATGATACTATTTTTAGGAAAGAGAGAAATAGGCAAGCATCCTTTGTAACAATGAAAGAGAGGAAGCAAGGTAATGATTCAATACCAGAGAACAGGATAAAGTGTGGTCTCCTTACTCAATGGAATACTACACACATGTTGAAAAGTATATTAATATTTACAGACACACAAAATTCTGTGATAAATTTTTCAATAAAAAAGAACAAGGTGTTTAAATGTACAGTCTGAAAGATTATATAGCAGTGTTAATTTCAGAATGAGAGGATTATCCTATATAATAAAAGCCTAATATGTTAAGTGTCCAGTCGTCCGTTCAACCAATCAAAGCGTAATATGCTAATGATATGTTAAAAGCCACTCAAATGCTGGCTATGATGTTCACTGACCACCAGGGGACAGATAGTTGACCGGTTGCTATGACATGCACTGACCACCAGAGGGCAGGTGCCCTGACTGATAGTTAGCTTGCTACTGGGTCCTGCTGATCCGGACTGAGCAAGACAGCTGGACATGCCCTGGAGCCTTCCGCCAGTCCCTCCCAGCTGCCCAACCTCCTATGTCCCTCCCCAGCCCCAATGGTGCACAGGTGGGGTCCCTCAACCTGGCCTGCACCCTCTCACAATCTGGGACCCCTCGAGTTTTGTTGGAGAGTTGGTTTCAGCCCATCCCACAGAACAGGCCGAGGGACCCCACTGGTGCATAAATTCATGCACCAGGCCTCTAGTAACTATATATTCTCTCTTTACTTACTTGAATTTTTATTTTTTTACAATAAACATTAGTATTAATGAAAAAACCACATACTTTTTAAAAAGGAGTAAAAAAACTTCAAGTCATTTCCCACTCCAACATGAATGAACAAAGAACACCTCTCCACTGAAGAAATATGAGACGTGCATACCAGGAGCTCGTCCATGCTAGTTTGACATTTCTCGAGGTTTATCCGTTTGATTGCCACTTTCTCCTTTTTAGGGGCACAATACGCTGCTTGGACCACAGCCGTTGCTCCACTCCCTAAAGATAAATACATAAAAGAGTAAATGAATAGATGGGTAGATAAAAACATGGCATTTCTAATGCCCGCACAATTGAAAAGAGAAGTTAACCCTTATCTTGCTCCTACACGCAACAGGTGCAAAAAAGCCGGGTGTCTATAAAAGCGAAAGCCTCAACCATTTCGTAGAATTGCCAATAAACACCAGTACTAAAAACAAAAATTAAAAACTGCTAGGGTTCCAGTTCTAGAAGCTGATGGTTTAGGCCCACATTTCTCCGATCCGTGTCTCTCAGTCCAATTAAATGGCCTGGAAATAACTCACAATCACAGTGACTGTGAAATGTGGAAAGAAGGAGAACTGACGAAGGACCTCAGAGTGTGAGTTAAAGCAGCACTGTGCGTTCACTGCTTTTATCGCCCCAATATCCAAGAACGGCTCCAGGACAGCCTGCAACCTGAAACCCCCAACAGGGATAGACAGACAGACAGACAGACAAAGGAGAGGATCCTGCTTTCCGGCCACACCACTGTGAGAAAGGAAGCAGGACAGAGACCCAGAGGGAGAGAGATTCCCTGATCCCTCCGGGGGGACAGGGAGGGACCCCACCTGCCGCAGCATCAATCAGCAGCAGCAGGATACCCCCCCCCACACCCAGCCAGCGGGAAGCCAGATGCATCGCAGGGTGCTGGTCCCAGTCCCACACCCGGGCCACATCCAGCCAATCTGCCCTGAGCAGCAGTGGAATTGGGGACCCACACCCACCAGTCAGCCCAAGAGACACGTGGAGAGATCAAACAGGAGCTCCTGAGGTGCCGGAAGAAGGAAGCAGAAGAGACAGCACTGCGAGAGCTCAGAAAACTGAGTGATGCCAGGATTACACATCCCAAAAGCAGGCCAGGGCCTACCATTAAACCTAAACGGAGTATTAACACAGAAGATTAAAGAGCACAAGAGTCTCCCCACATTAGCGTCCTCCATGTGCGGAATGCAATTAAAAAATAAAAATCACATGGCATCCCAAGAAAAAAAAACAACCACACACTTGTATGAGGAAAGATATTCACACCGATGCCAACACCAAAACGAACCACGTGTTGGAGAATTTTCAAGCAGCTTTTATAAAAATGCTTATAAAAAGGGGGGGCGGGGGGGCGAGGAGAGCAGGTGCCGCCTAGAAGGGGTCAATGGGGGGAAAAGGGGGGACATCTGTAATACTTCCAACAGTAAAGATAAATTAAAACAAACAAAAAAGATCAAACATCTTAACAGAAGGAAAGAATGCACATAGAACCTCAGGGAGCAGCGTGGATTAGATAATACTAACAGATCTAGAGTCCATGGGGGAGGTAGAAGAATGCCCCTCCCCCCAAGACGTACATGTCCCAGGCTTTATTTTTTTTTAAAGAATACATTCTTTTTTTTTTAATTTTATTGATTTTTCACAGAGAGGAAGGGAGAGGGATAGAAAGTCAGAAACATCGATGAAAGAGAGACATCGATCAGCTGCCTCCTGCACACCCCAAAGTGGAGATGTGCCCGCAAGCAAGATACATGCCCTTGACCAGAATCGAACCGGGGACCTTTCAGTCTGCAGGCCGATGCTCTATCCCCTGAGCCAAACCGGTCTCGGCCATATCCCAGGCTTTGAAACCTGTGACTGTGACCTCACATGGGAATTAAGGATGAGAAGATTAAGGGGTCTTTGTGAAAGGGAAGCAGCCAAGTGGAAAAGGGTATGATACCCTAAAAGCAGAGGTCAGGATGATAAGAGCTATGAGCCAAGGAGCAAGTACTGACTCATGAAACTACATAGGCAACCTTGAAAACATGCTATGAAAAGTAAAAAATTACAAAAACTCCTCATTGTATGACTCCACTTATATGAAATGTCCAGCACAGGCAAATCTATAGAGACAGAAGATAAATTAATTGTTGCCGGTGGTAGGAGAAGAGCAGAATGGGAAATTACTGCGTGGAGGTATAGGATTTCTTTCTGATGTGATGTAAATACTTTGGCCTGGCTGCCGTGGCTCAGTGGTTGAGTGTCGGCCTATGAACCAGGAGATCAGGGTTCGATTCCCGGTCAGGACACTTATATGCTCGATCCCCAATGTGGGGTGGGCAGGAGGCAGTCGATCAATGATGCTCTCTCATCACTGATGTTTCTCTCTCTCCCTCTCCCTTTCTCTCTAAAATCAATAAAAATATATAAATAAATAAAAATAAAGTTTAAAAAAGAAGGAAAGAAAATACACTGAATTAGACAGTGGTGATGGTTACAAAACACTATGAATATACTAAAACCCATTGAATTATATCCTTTAAAATGGTAAGTTTTATGTAACTTTTATTTCAATTTTAAAATGATAAAAGAACATTACAAACTACTTTAACTCATAATTCTACAATTTAGAAAAAAATGGACCAAGACTTTGAAAACAACTAACCAAACTCAGCCAAGATGAAGTAGGTAACTTGATTAATCCTGTAACTATTTTGAAAAATCAAATTCGTAATTTAAAAGTTTTAAAAACACACCGAAAGAAGAAACACACCCACACCCTGGCTGGGTGGGCTCAGTTGGTTGGAGCGACATACCAAACACCAAAATGTTTCCGGTTCAATTCCCAGTCAGGGCACATGCCTAGGTCGCTAGTTTGATCTCCACTTAGGGCATACCTGAAGCAACCAATCAATATATCTCTCTCTCTCCTTCTCTCTCCTTCTCTCTCTCTCTCTGAAAAAAAAAAAAAAAAAAAAAAACAATCAATGAACATATCCTCAGGTGAGGATGAAAAAAAAAAATCGCCACAGATGGTTTCAATGGAGAATCTTAGCAAAAACTGAAAGAAGAGTTAATAGCCATTTTACACAATGTTTCCCAGAAATGGAACAAAGATACTCCCCAGTTTATGTTATGAAGCCAGAATTTCCATGACCAAGACCAGACAAAGACATCACAAGAATACACAAACCAGTATCTCTCATGTACTTAGCTGCAAAACTCTTTAAAAATATTAGCAAATCAGCTGAAACCGGTTTGGCTCTGCAGACTGAAAGGTCCCAGGTTCGATTCCGGTCAAGGGCATGTACCTTGGTTGCAGGCACATCCCTAGTAGGGAGCGTGCAAGAGGCAGCTGATCGAAGTCTCTCTCTCATCGATGTTTCTAACTCTGTCCTTTTCCCTTCCTCTCTGTAAAAAATCAATAAAATATATATATTTTTTTAAATTAGCAAATCAAATTCAGCAATAGATAATATGCCACAATCAAGTGGTACATATTCCAGGTATGCAAGGCTGGTACAATTTTTTTTTTAATCAAAATCCATGTAATACACTATACCAACAGGTACAGGAAGAAAAATCGTATGATCCTATTAACTGACACAGGAAAACATTTGTTTAAAATATATTTCTATTGATTTCAGAGAGGAAGAGGGAGACAGAGATAGAAACATCCACGATGAGAGAGAAAAATAGATGGGCTGCCTCCTGCAAATCATCCACTGGGGATCGAACCCACAACCCGGGCATGTGCCCTTGACAGAATCGAACCCGGAAACTTTCGGTCCCCAGGCTGACGCTCTATCCACTGAGCCAAACTGGCTAGGACAAAAAAAAAAAAATTTTAAATCCAACATTAGCCATGATTAAAGAAACTCTCAGCAAAGTAAGAATAGAGGAAAACTTTGTCAACTTCATAAAGAACATCTACCAAACCAAAAAAAAACTTTGGCCTGGCTGCCAAACATACATACATACTTAACAACAGCTAACAACATACTTAATGATGACAAATTCAATGCTCTCCCCAAAAGACTAGGGGAAAGGCAAGATGTCCAGTCTCATCACTCTTATTTATTATAGTAATGGAAGTCCTAGCCACCACAATAAATCAAGAAATAAAAACAAAAGCCATCCAGAAAAGAAGAAATAAAACTATCTCTATTTGTACATATGATTATAAAGAAAATTCCAAGGAATCTACAAGAAAAGCACCTAGAACTCAAAAGAGAGTTTAGTAAGGTTGCAAGACATAAGATCAAGACATAAAAACCAATTCCACTTCTATAAACTAACAACGAACAAGTGGAAACCAAAATTTAAAAACATAGTAACAATTAATCCCCCAAAAATGAATATTTAGGTACAAATCTAAAAAAAAAATCTGAACAGAAAAATATGCCTGGTATTACAAAATTCCAATTAAATAGAGTAAAAAGGACTAAATAATTGATGAGACATACAGTGTTCATGAATTTAAAAAACTCAACACACTAAGTATGTCAATACACTCAAATTAACTGCATATAGGTTTAATGCTATTCTATCAAAATCCTGGCAATGTATTTTATACACATAGAAAAGCTTATTCGAATATGTATATAAAAAGGGAAGACTCTAGAATAGCCAACACAATAGTGAAAAATGTGAACAAAGTTAAGGGATTTATACTATCCAATTTTAAGATTCATATTAACAGTAATCAAGACTGTGCAGTACTGGCAAAGGACTACACACACATTCATAAATACATACACACACATACACATATACACACATCACAATAGATACACACACACATACACACACACACAGCAGACCAGTAAACCTGGAACAGATTCATATGTCCCACTGATTTTGCCAAAGATGCAAAAGCAATTCAGTAGAGAGGAGATAACCTATCAGAATGGCTGGAAAAAAAAATTAATGAGAACAAATGCTGGTGAGGCTATGGGGAAACTGAATCACTCAGACCTGCTGTTGAAACAGAAAAACTGGTACAGACTCTCTGGTAAACTGTCTCACCATTTCTTTTAAACTAACAATGGCCCTGTATAACTCAGCATCTGTCTGCTGGGTATTCATCCCCGAGAAATAAAAACATTTGTCTACACAGAAACTTACTTAGGGATGTTCACAGCAGCTCGATGTATAACCAGAAGCTGTCAACTACCCAAACACCTTCAACTGATGACTTGGTTAAACCAAAGCAGGTAAATCCACAGGCAGGAATACTACTCAGCAATGAAAATAAACCACTGAAACGCTCAATTGCTTGAAGGAATGTCAAGGGCATTATGTTGAGTGAGAAAAAAAAAAACAATCTCAAAGAGTTACATATTTGATAACGCCATTGACGTAACACCCTTGAAATAGTAAACCTAACAGAACGGAGACTAGCTTAGCGGCTGCCAGGGTCAGAAGAAGAGGGGAATGAGGAGATCGAGTTTCTTTCTGGAACCGTCCAACGATGGGGTTTAGAGTGATTAGAGTGATGATGTTTGCAACAACTATGTGAATACACCGTGTCCGTATTACGTAAATGTACCAGCGCCTTTTTCTCCACTCATCGGCTGATGGGCACTTGGGCTGCTCCCAGATCTTGGCTACTGTACATCACGTTGCAACGACCACAGGGATGCATCTATTCTTTCGAATCCATGTCTTAGGCCTCTTCGGGTACATTCCCAGAAGTGGAATCGCTGGGTCATAGGCAGTTCCACTTTTAATTTAATAACTCCACACTGCTTTCCACAGTGGCTGCACCAAACGGGATTAGAGAGAGAAATTTGGAAAAGATTTCATCTCTTCTTGAAAGCAGGTCCCTTCGTGAGGAATTTTTCAGACTACAAATCAGCCTCCTGGTTTCCACTATCACTTTTCTTAAGAGTAAACAGAACCAAAGGGAACACATTAGTATGCGCTGCACATAGTAAAAGCAAATCTCTCTCTTAAAAATGGTTGACTTAAGGTGTGAAAGCTACTGCACCACTGCCTTCTAAGAAGCAGCAGCCTGATGTGAAGATTATATAATGGCAAGCATAAAACAATTTCTAATAAAACATCCTGATTCCAGCTTTCACCGTTCTACACTGTGGTGCATCTCAATGCACCATTTCCCTACGGGATCCCCACTTCTTCCCCTCTTCTGTCCTCTACAGTGAGTTACCTGCGGGATTAGCATTCATTATACAACAGAATGGATTAATGCACACAAATATGAATGACCTTTCGCCCCAAATCCTCCACACTGGGTAACTTCCTCTCTTGAGACAGAAAAGGAGATGCCCAAAAGCATGATGGGGACTAAAAATCTTTCAGAACCGCTCTCCACTGTAGTACACCCAGCTTTTTAAAAGAGGAAATAAAGCCCGAGCCGGTTTGGCTCAGTGGATAGAGCGTCAGCCTGTGGACTGAAGGGTCCTGGGTTCGATTCCAATCAAAGACACATGCCCGGGGTGGGGGCTCGATCCCGAGTTAGCAGGTGTGCAGAAGGCAGCCGATCAATGATTCTCTCTCATCATTGATGTTTCTCTCTCTCCCTCTCCTGTCTTCTCTGGAATCAATAAAGATATATATTTTTTTTAAATAAGAGTAAAAAAAGGATGTTATTCCTATCAAATGAACCAAATCATTTGAAGATATTTTCTCCCAAAATTTTAACCAGCCATCACTATAGCAGATACACCTTCTAAAGATTCTGTTTTCAAGTATTTTTTTTAATATATTTTATTGATTTTTTACAGAGATGAAGGGAGAGAGATAGAGAGTTACATCGATTAGAGACATTGATCAGCTGCCTCTTGCACGCCCCACACTGGGGATGTGCCCGCAACCAAGGTACATGCCCTTGACCGGAATCGAACCTGGGACCCTTCAGTCCTCAGGCCAACGCTCTATCCACTGAGTCAAATCAACTAGGCCAGTGGTCAGCAAACTGCGGCTCACGAGCCACATGTGGCTCTTTGGCCCGTTGAGTGTGGCTCTTTCTCAAAACACCACGTGCGGGCGTGCACGTCCAGTGCGATTGAAAGTTCAAGGCCCATGCGCAGAAGTCGGTCTCCGGCTCTCCAAAGAAATTTCAATCTTCGTACTGTTGACATTTGGCTCCGTTGACTAATGAGTTTGCCGACCACTGGGGCTTGGTCTTAAGTATTTTTTTTTTAAGTAAGGTTTTACACTTTCTAAAGAGCTAGCTCAGACGGTTCATGCTGAAAGATGACTACAGCACGGTCACCTGGACCATGGGACAGAGGGGAAGGCACGATTTTGTCAACCCTCCTCTAAAGCAGGCCTCCTGTCAGAGGGAAATCCAAGCTCGAGACCGGAGACACAGCTGTCGGCACAGTCACCCCAAAAGGCACGCCACCCTCTCCGCACAGAGAGGAAATGGAGACACGCTGCCATGTGCCTGGAGTGAGCAGCCAATCGGCCGGATGGTTTTGCAATGAATCACCCCTCTCTCTCCTGCTCTCTCGGTGATCTCCTCCTCTCTCAGTAGATGGAAACTCAGCCTTCCAGATGCTCCAGCCAAAACCCTTCCGGCCTCCTCACACCTCCCCCAGCCGCACAGCTCTAAGGTTGAAATATGCCAGGCCCCGCACCTGCCTGCCTCTCACCCCCTCCACCACTGCGGCCCTCCCCGGGATAACCTCTCCTCCACCCTTGAGCCCTCACAACCCCATCCTCCACCTCGGAGCCCGAGTTATCCTGATCCATTTAAAGCTCGCCTTGCCCAAATCGGTGTGGCTCAGTGGATAGAGCATCAGCCTGCGGATTGAAGGGTCCCAGGTTCGATTCTGGTCAAGGGCATGTACCTTGGTTTCAGACACATCCCCAGTAGGGGGCGTGCAGAAGGCAGCTGATCGATGTCTCTCTCTCATCAGTGTTTCTAACTCTCTATCCCTCTCCCTTCCTCACTGTGAATAATCAATAAAATATATTTTTAAAAAATAAAATAAAACTCACCCCTCTCCCTGGCAGCCCCCACCCCTTTCCCTGCTTTATTTTTGTCCTTCCCCACTAGCTTAGAAACTCCGAAAAAAAGCAGGGATTTCTCTCTCTTTTACTGCTTCTCTCTAGCATCCAGAACAGCGCCTGGCACATAAGGAGTTCCATATTTGTTGAACAAATGAATCAATCACGCAGTGGCATATGTTTTCAAGAAAAAAAATAATGAGCTGCTGGGGCCAGCACACACACACAGCAGCAGCCCAGGCTTGTGGGCATTTCCTCTCGATTCCCGGGGGCACTGACACTCATCGAACACCTGCTCACTGTGCCAAGCACCACGCTGAGCACGCTCTTCACCTGTGCTTCGTTCCCATCCGTCCTCCCACCCATCTCCTGAGCCGGGTGTCACTGATCTCACACAGCAAGGCAAGCAAGGGTAAGACTTGGGTCATACGTTAGTAAGAGGCAGGGTGGGGAGAAACCAGAACGACAGGAGGTTTCAACACCAGGCTCTTAACTGCGAGGCCGCTGCCCCTTTAGGGTAAAGCTAACACTGATTAACTGAACACCATGTGTCGGGTTCAATGATTTACTTGAAATGTCTTATTTAACTATTTCAATTTTTTCAAAAAAACTGAGGCCCACGTGTTTAGTTGCCTAGCCACCAAACCATTTCCCCTTACTTTTAAAACTTGCACCTAAATTGGTTCAAGGTAAGAATGTGCCCAGCTAAAAAGCTTCATTTCACAGCCCCCTCCCTCCCCTTGCAAATGGCCCGATGACGGATTTGGTCAATAAAAGGAATGGGAGCCACAGAGTAGAGCTTCTACGAAAGGGTGCCGACCAAGGTGTCACGTGCCTTTGTCCTTCTGCCATGTTCTTCCAGCGGAACGCAGGCACGAGGCCACAGAGGTGGGACAATTATCTCGAGAGTGAGAGTCATGTGCTCGGTGGAGCGGAGTGAAAACTAGGAGCCTGGGTGTCAGATGGCACCGAGGCTGCCACTCCAGTTTTCCTGTTATGCAATGGGGGAAAGTATTTTACTAAGCTACTATTATTTACTTTCCATGACATGCAGCCAAATGCCATCCCTGTTTGGTACAAGCCTATGAGGTGGTTGGCCCAAAGCTGGCCTTCTTAAAAAATGGTGCCATAAGTAAGTCTCCCACTCCTGGGAAGAAACTACACTAACCATGGCGTAAGCATCACTGTTGACAGAGCAAATGTCTTTCACACGTAGGCAGGGGGCTGGTGTGGGATCCCGAAATCTGCATTTGGAAGTCACTATGTTAGACATCAAAACGTGTGGCTACTGAATTCTAACACAATAACAGGGGTTAGAGAGGAGCTCAAACACTGGAAAGATGAATGATTTGTACTGAGAACAATACTAATATTTGTTACGAGTAAGTATACTTAAAGAAACTCAAATCTTATCCAAAAATGTTTAAGATAGAATTTTAACCTAACCCTCTCTCTAACCATAACCTAGCCCTCACCCTATCCCTAGACCTAACCTTAACCCCAATCCTAGCCCTAGCCTTTAAAAAAAAAAAAGTTTAAGATAATAAAATTCTTTAAAAGAAAGTCCTTTGAATTCTGAATCTGTATGTTTTTATTTTGTGTGGATTAAGAAATTTTCTTTTCTCTATAGAATTTTGCCAGAAAAGGAAAGAACAAAACAGAAATACTAAGAAATATTAACCCCACAAATATTATAGTACTAAGCAGCACACATGAAAAAAAAAATTACAGTTCAAATAAATATAATGTGCTTTGGTAAGAGAGACATCATTATAGCATCTATATATAGAAAAGACTAATATGCAAAGTGTCCCCACGGGAGTTCAACCAGGAGCTCTATCGCTCGCTATAATGTGCACTGACCACCAGAGGGTGGTACGGAATGAAGACAGACCCCGGCCAGCAGCCAGAAGGCCCCCGATCAGCCCTGAGGGAGCCTACCCATGCTCCAGTTTCCTTCTAATACAATCCCTTGAAAACAAAAAATCCAAATTAACCTTCCCCTCTCCAAGCTTTATCTTTTCTGGACTCCAAACATTCGTTTCTCGAAAATAACTTGAGTGCAATCTGAAGAAATCAAAGGATTTACTTTGAAGACCACAGCTTACTACAAAATCCCGAGTTCCAAACAGTTCAGCACAGAAGAAACGTTAGGACAAGAATACACTGCTTTATTGCGCCTTGCTACCTGTCCCAGCAGCAGGCTCTAGTTGGAGGAAATCTTTTTTTTCCTCTCTGTTGGGAAGCTAGGTGAGAGGATATGAGGAGTGGAGTGGCAGGAACTTACTAAGGAGAGGGAGAACCTTATAAAAATAGTATACAGTGGTACCTCGAGATACGAGTTTAATTTGTTCCGTAACCTTGAGGCGTGGGAAACTATGAGACGCTCGAGTCACGGGAAACTGGTGGGTCGTGTGCAGCCGGCCGATCCACGCGATGACTCCTGTCTCAAATGTTGCTCGTATTTCAAAGCAAAAATCGCTCGCTCGACGGCTCGTATCTCAAAAATCTGGTATGTTAGGGCACTTGGATCTCGAGGTACCACTGTACTCAAAAGAGAACAAACCCTACTACATCCGAAAGGAGTATCAACAAAATATCTGCTCCTGCCAGATGTTTCCATTGAAAGGAGATTCCTTTAATCAGTCAAACTCGGACCGTCACCTTCCAGTTTACATCCAACAACTAATCAAACACAGACGCAGGGACAAGGCCCCGGAAAGAGGGAAGGGGCGCTGGACACCAGTTCTGCCTTAGCCACCGATTAGCTCTGACCCCACACAAGTCATCCTGCCTTTCCATGTCTGTTTTCATCTGTAAAACAAAGTGAGTCACCTGACCTCCCATCACACGGAAAACTTCACCCAAATGTATCAGAGGCCTAACCCGTACAAGATGTGATTCTTTGTGTCTGGTTTAGTTGGCATCATGTGTTTTTGAGGTTCATTCATGTTGTAGCCGGTTGCATATATTATATTCGCTTTTTTTCCCCCCCAAAAAATCACTTGATGAACATCGGGTTTCTGCTTTTTTTGTTGTTGTTGTTGGCTTTTTTTTTTTTTTAAGTTTTGATGTTGGATTAGTAAAGATTTCTTAGCTACAACACCAAAAAAGCACAATCAAGAAAAGAAGGAAACCGAACCGGTTGGCTCAGTGGATAGAGCCTCGGCCTGTGGACTGAAAGGTCCCAGGTTCGATCCCGGTCAAGAGCACGTACCTTGGTTGTGGGCACATCCCTAGTAGGGGGCGTGCAGGAGGCAACTGATCGATGTCTCTCTCTCATCGATGTTTCTGATTTTCTATCCCTCTCCCTTCCTCTCTGTAAAAAAATCAATAAAATATATTTTTTTTAAAAGAAAGAAGTGATAAACTTGTATCAAAATTCAAAACTTTAGTATTTTTTAAATGTTTTCATTGATTGGAGAGAGAGAGAGAGAGAAACATCAATGTAAGAGAGAAATATCGATCGGTTGCCTCCCACACACACCCGGACTGGTTACCGAACCTGAAACCCAGGCATCTGACCTAACCAGGAATTGAACCGTGACCTCCTGGTTCGTAGTTCCTCTCATCCACTGAACAACGCAGCCTGGGCAACTTTTGTATTTTAAAAGACACCATTAAAAAACCGAAAAGACAAGCTACAGACTGGGAGAAAATGTGTTAAATCATGTATCAGGTTACGAAGTACTCAAATCCAGAATGAATACACAGACAAACCCCTATCGCTCAATTAAAAACATAACCCGAAGCACAACCCGAAAAGACAAAAGATTTGAATAGATATTTCAGCAAAGAAGATATATGGAAAGCTGATAAACGAGCACGCGGAAAGATGCTCAACATCATTACTCATCCGGGAAATGCAAAAAACACACAATGAGATTCCACTTCACACCCATTAGAGTGGCTACAATCAATGGCAGACAACAAATGCTGGCCCGGGTACAGAGAAATAGGCACCCTCACGCGTCACTAATGGGAATGTAACAGGGTACAGGCACTTCACCTTCTTATCCAGCAATGCATGTGAACAGGAATGAACCGGGTTCACGTGAAGATCAGATGTGAATGCTCACAGCCATGAAACACAAGCCCAATGTCCAGCAAGTGGTAAGGGATGGAGGGGGGAGGGGCATAATATATACCATATATACCACAGGCTACAGCCTGAATGAACCTCAAAAAAACATGATGTCAAATTAAAAAAAAAAAAAAGCATCACGTAGTATATGATTATTTTTACATGGAAACCCAGAAAAGGCAAATAGGGGGAGACAGAAAGCAGGTTTGTGGTTGCCTGAAGCAGGGGGTAGGGACAGGGAGGGACTGCAAATGGACATGAGGCATCTTTCTGGAATGATGAAAATGTTCTAAAACTGGATTGCAGTGATGACTGAACGACTCCGCAGATTTACTAAAAACCTATAGAACAATGGTGAAAACTGGTGGATTTGATGGTATAGAACTTATACCTCCATAAAACGGTTTTTAAAAATGAAAAAAAATACTGTGCTAAATGAAAGAAGCCAAACACCAAAGACCACGTTATCTGACCCCGTTTATGTGAAATGTCCGAGAAAGGCAAGTCTATAGAGACAGAGAGTGGATTTGTGGTGGCCTGGGGCTGGGCGTGGGAACCGGGATTAACTGTAACAGGCTCAGGGGATCTCCACGAGGTGATGAAAAATATTCTAAAACTGCATTACGCTGACTGGTACCCCACATAGTAAACTGACTAAAAATCACTGAATTTGGGTGGGGTGGGAACCAGAGGTGGAGGGGAGCTATGGGGGGGTGGGGGGAAAAAAGAGGAACAATTGTCATCATCTGAACAATCAAGATTCATTAAAATTTAAATAAATAAATAAAAATCACTGCATTTTATACTTAAAAACGGCTGAATCTCGTGGTACTAAATTATACCTCAGGAAAGTTATTTTAAAAAAATAAGGTGGTCCCATCTTCACACTGGCATCCTTCACCTCTGACCCGTGGACCACTCTGAGAATGAGCTCAAGAGTGACCCCATCCCGGAGGACTGAGACTCCCCTTTCTCCGCTCACGGACACCCGACTGGTCTCCAGATTTCTACTCTGATGCCGCCTTCCTAGCAAAGGATGACCACCAGCATCCTCTTCGCCCGAAAAGGATGTACACCCCAAGGGAAAAAGCAAAACCTCCTCCTCTACAACCATCACAGGGCCGCGTCCCTCAGTGTTCAGACACTTCTCTGGAATCTTCTCCCTGAGTCCCTTTCTCCGGTGTGAGACTCGCAGGGGCCCAGCGCCACCCATCAGGACAGAGAGCTGGCAAGCTGGCTGTCCTTCCCACCAACAGGACACGTCAAGACACAGCACGTAAGGAGAGCACAGGCCCACAAAGTGGCTTCAGGGAGGGAAAAAGCGATGTCTTTCAGACACAACTCAGCCCAGGTTTGTTTGGAAACAAGAGGCAAGTGAAAAGAAAAGAAAAGAAAAAAGAAAAAGAAATATGCCCAAGTTTCTGGAAAACGCAGCTACAGGGCCATCCACACGCACGCCCCCGGCCAGCGAGTGAGCGTGCAGCCAGCCTCTGCAAGGAACTAATTTAGGGCAGGATGCTGACCTCGCAGCCCAGGCAGCCTCCTTCCTTCAGGGCCAGGGGTCTGCTCCGGCTGGCTGGCTGAGTCTCGGTGGAAGGACACCCACTCCCCCCCCCCTTTTTTTTATTTATTTTTTTATGGCTAAAGTCGCTGGATGACTGCTTTCCAGCAAACCCTTCCCTCCGCCTCCCCCTGATCCCCCTGCACAGGTGCCTCTCGCAGAAGCACAGCCTCCTCCTCGGAGCAAGTCGGGCGCTGCGGGCCCGGCTCCTGGGGGTCCCTTTCGGGTCCCCGCCTCGCACACCAGCCAGACCCACTGGGGGCCGTGCCCCTGCGTGGAGCTCTGCGGGAACCCCTCAGACCCCACCGTCCTCCCCCTCTCTCGGCCCCTCGGCCCCTCCCATGCGGGGAGCCGCTGCATTCTCCCCGCAGGGAGAGCCCTCCGCGGGCTCCCCAGCTCCGCTCTGCTCCTCCGGGGCCTCCGGAAAGATTTTTATTTTTTATTTTTCCCTTTGCAATCACCCTAAGGGGGGGTCTCCAGCGGGTTACTCCCTATCGGAGCCTCTTATTTCCCGGCCAACACCCGTCACTGTGCCCGGCCGCCCCCCCCCCCCCGCCTCCGGGGACGGAGGAGAGCCCGAGTGCCCGGCGGGGAGTGGGAAGTTGGGTGCACGTTGCTCACCGGCCCGGTGCCCGCGGCTGCACCGGGGGAAGCGGGGGGTCCCCAGCCGGCTCCGCCCCGGCGGCAGCGGCGCCTGGCACTTCCTCCGTGGGCATCTGCTCCTGAGCTGGAACCCCCGAACCCCCCGATCGATCCATCCCCCGATCCATCCCCCGCAGCGGAGGCCGCGTCTCCCCTCGGGCCGCCCTGCGAAGCCGGCAGCCTCTCCCTGCGACGTCCGGGGCTCGGGTTCCAACGCCTGCCGCCACGCAAGTCTTCCCGGGGCCCCGCCAGCCCCGCGCCGCCAGCCCCGCGCCGCACAGCCGCGGAGCCTCACCCACGCGCCCGGCGCACCCGGGAGGCGGCGGGCGGGCGGGCGGGCGGGGAAGGGGCGGTCCACGCGCGCCCATTCATACCGGCGCGCCCGGCGCTCCCCGAGCCCCCCGCCCCCCGCAGCGGCGCGGGCGCTCACCGATCACCTCCTGCAGCTCGTAGTCGTCCCTGTTGATGGACCAGGGCAGGGCGCTCGAGTCCTCGGACATGACGGCGGCGGCGGCGGCGGCGGCGGTCCCTCCCTCCAACGCGCTGACCTCTCGCCGCCTCGCCGCTCCCCACCCCCAACCGCTGCCGCCGCGACCCCACCAATCGCCTCGAGAAACCGGGGCCGAAGGGCGCCTCGGGGGCGGGGGTCACCGGGCGGCGGGGGGGGGGGGGGGGGGCGCGGAAAGACTAGGGGGGGGGGGCGCTCGAAGCTCCGGGGCGGATGGCGCCGCGCCTCCTGGCCCCGCGGCGTCCGGCACGCGCCGGTCCGGTCCGAGTCCCGGCCTGGGCCTCCGCGGCAGCCGCCGCCACCGCCACCACCACCGCCGCCGCCGCCGCCGGAGCTGCGCCTGGGCCCGGCCCCTCCGTCCCGCCCTCCACCCCGGCCCCACGCACGGGCCAAACTTTCCCTTCACCTGCCGGCACGCAGCGCGCTGACGTCACCGCGCCGGGCACGCCCCGCCCCGTCCGCCGCGCCCCGCCCCCTCCGCCATGCCCCGCCCCGTCCGCCATGCCCCGTGCGGCTGAAGGGGCAGCGGAGCGAGCCAGGAGCCCGAGGAGGTGGAAGGGGACGGCGAAAAGGACGGGAGGCGTAGGGGAAAGCGTACGGCGAGGGCATCGGAGAGCCACAGAGAGAAGGCCCTAACGTAGCACGGACGAGGCGGCCACACCAAGCATGGCGACCTAAAGGCGGCCACGGAGAGAGGGGCGGAGCCACTTCTGGCGGCGGGCGGGGGGGCGGGGGGGTTGGGGCACGTTGCCGTCTCCGCGGTCGCGCATTCATTGGCTGGTTTGAGACGGAATCAGAAAGGGGATAGGCGGGCATGGACGTCCGTCACGGCTTTAGTCCCCGCCCCGCCCCCAGGCTCTCGGCGCGCGTCTCCTAAGAGAGAGAGGTCGCCGGCGCGCGCGCGCTCCGTTCGCGGCCCGTCTCCGGGCGACGTCACGGCGTCCCCGTCACACCCTCGAGACGCGCCAACGGCTCCGCGGGGCGCGGGGGAGGCCCGAGGGGCGGCGCCGCAGGGTGGGGCGGCCCCGGGCTCTGGCCGGCCGCCAACTGGGATAAAGGCCCGGGCCGCGGACCGGAGGGGAGAGCTGGCAGCCGGTCCCGTGACGACACTTGGTTCCCGGAGGAAGCTCCCTCCGCGCGCGCGTTAACCCGTCGCGCGCCCTCGCGGCCGCCGCCACCTTCTGGGGCCGGGAGCGAGCTCTCTCCCTTCTCAGCTTGGGGGTCTGCGGCTCAAAGGGGCATCGGACTTGGGGAAAGTTGGGGTTCCCCTCCCACCACCACCACCACCACCCCTTAAGCATCCGGGGCCTTGAAACAAGGGAGGTTGGGCCTTTGGGGTGACCTGGCTGAACTTGGCTTCCCAGGTGGACCGCTTTAGGGCCCGTTGGGGACATTAACAAGGTGGCAATTAATGAGAAAGCGTCGGCCTGCGGGCTGAGAGGCCCCGGGTTCGATTCCGGTCAAGGGCACGTGCAGGAGGCGGCTGATCATCTCGTCAGTGTCCCTAGCTCTCCACCCCGCTCCCTCTCTCTAAGAAATCAGTAAAATGTATTTAAAAAGAAAAAGAAGGCATCAACCGCCAGCCCGGCGTGGCCCCGTGGTTGTGCGCGGACCTAGGAACCGGGAGGCCAGGGTTCGGGTCCGGCCAGGACCCAGGTCCGGGTTGCGGGCCGGAAGCGGCCGGTCAGTGACGTCTCATCACTGATGTCTCTCTCTCTCTCCCTTCCTCTCTGAAGTCAATAAAACTTCATAAAATAAGTCCCTATTTGAAAAGCCACCCACAGGGACGGGGCCTCGCTTAGGGAAGACCTTCCCCAAAGGCCGGCCCGGCTGTGGCCGCGGCAGGGCGCTGACCCGGAAGCAGAAGCCGTCGCTAGGGACTGTGGGAAGGGAGCTGGCCGCGGGCCTCTGATTGGCTGGCGTCGCTGGAGCACGTGCTGGGGAGGCGTCGCGGAGAGGACGTGGTTTCCCGCAGGCGGAAGCGGAAGCGGAGCGGGTGGGAGGCTCCAGGCAGAGCGAGGGCGCCCGGGTGGGAGGTTCCAGGTCCCCGGGCCGAGCGGAAGCCGCCACCACCGACACCTTTCCCGCTGCCGCGTGCGAGGCGCTGCGAGGCGCCGTTAGGGCGCCGGGAGGAAAAGGGAAAAGGAGCCGGCCACACCACGGGAATTTTATTTATTTTTTAAAATATATTTTATTGCTCTCTTACAGAGAGGAAGGGAGAGAGAGAAACATCGATGAGAGAGAGACATCGATCAGCCGCCTCCTGCACGCCCCCTACTGGGGATGTGCCCGCAACCAAGATACATGCCCTTGACGGGAATCGAACCCGGGACCCTTCAGTCCGCAGGCCGACGCTCTATCCACTGAGCCACACCGGTCCCGGCCCCAGAGAGTTTTAAAACGGGGCTATAAAGGGGTTTTCGACACTTCAAAACGGTTAGTCCGCTCATTCTGGTTAGGCTGCCGGTCCTGGTAATATGGCTCCCTCCATAATCTTCTGGGAAAGGGGGTGGGGGAGAAGAGAAGTTAGGGTGATTCTAGAACCCTGGCCCTAATATTGAAATACCCCCCAATCTTGCCCTGGCCGGCGGCTCAGTGGTTAGAGCATCAGCCCTTGCACCAAAGGGTCGCAGGTCCGATTCCTGGTCAAAGGGCACAGGCCTTGGTTGCAGGCGCAGTAGGGGCACGTGTGGGAGGCAGCCAATCTGTGGCTCTCTCTCACACCGACACCTCCCTCTCTGTCTGTCTGTCTGTCTTTTTCTCTCTCTCTTTCCCATCTCCACCCTCCAACCCCCCCCTTCTTCCACTCTATCGAAAAGCCATGAAAAAATATCCTGGGGTGAGAATTTAAAAAAACAAACACTACCACATCTTATCTAGGTTGGTTTTTTTAAGGAGGTTTATTTTCCTTGGGAGAGGGACCTTGTTTTTCCAGAACATTTTCAAAGGAGTCCTTGTCTTGGTTCGGGTTCCTCCCAAAATCAGGCTCTGAACCAGGATTGAGATACCAGTGGTTGATTTAAGAGATAAGGCCAAGAGGCACTCAGAAGGAGGGAGCCAGGAGAGGAAGGGATGTCCTTAAAGGGCACATCACCCTGTTTCCCCAAAAGTAAGACATCCCCCGAAAATAAGACCTACTTCCAGTTTTGCCTCTCGCTGTCATATAAGGCATCCACCCGAAAATAAGACCTCCCCCGAACATAAGGCCTCACCGCAATAGAAGGCCCCCGAAGGTACCATAATGTGTCTGACTCCTGATTTAAAGAGACCTCGCCCTGCCCGAACATCTCCGGCTGCGCTGCGGCCCATCAGTGAGCTGGTTTGTGATTACTACTACCGTACAGGTCATACATTTCCCTTTTTTTGTTGTTCAACAATAAATGTGTACCGTCGTCTTCTTCATGGAAAAATAAGACCTCCCCTGAAAATAAGACCTAGTGCCTCTTTGGGAGCAAAAATTAATATGAGACACTGTCTGATTTTCGGGGAAACAGGGCAGTGAGGGCTTATGATGCGGGCTCAGCCCTGCAGCGAACTGTCTGAGAAAGCGAACACATGTGAGAATTGCCCCACTCACAGGCAAGCAAGCTGAGGCACTTGCCCACCAACTCTCCCCCCCTTTAGCGTGTGAATGCTCCTGCACCTCTGCCCAGCTCCCCGCTGGGAAAGCACGCGCCCCGAGTCAGAGAAGGCACTGAGGCCAGAGCCGTAGGGCTGAGAGCAAACTTCTGAACAGGACGCCCAGAAGACAGGGGCAGCATAGACAGCATCCACCGCCAGGTGTAAACCAGGAGAGAGTACAGCCATACCTCCCTTCCCTGGTTGCCTTTAAGCAACATACAGTGGTACCTCGAAATACGACTTTAATTCGTTCCATAACCTTGAGGCGTGGGAAACTATGAGACGCTCCAGTCGAGTAAACTGATGGGTCGTGTGCAGCCGGCCGATCCGTGCGATGACTCCTATCTCAAATGCTGCTCGTATTTCAAAGCAAAAATCGCTCGCTCGATGGCTCGTATCTCAAAAAATCTCGTATGTTAGGGCACTCGTATCTCGAGGTACCACTGTATCTGTATTTTGCTTTGCTTTTGGCACCTGGCAGGGAAGCGGGGAAAGGACTGATTTCAAGACTAGAGATGCCTTGACCTGGTAATGACAGCTGTAATCATTCAAGTCTTACAGGCTCCATCCATTGAAAGTTTTGAAGTCTAGAAATTAAGGTGCACCCTGTGAGAAACCTGAAGATAAAGAAAAGCAAGCCAAAACCGGTGTGGCTCAGTGGATAGAGCATCGGCCTGTAGACTGAAAGGTCCCTGGTTCCATTCCAGTCAAGGGCACGTACCTTGGTTGTGGGCACATCCCCAGTGGGGGGCGTGCAGGAGGCAGCTGATGGATGTCTCTCTCTCATGGATGTTTCAAACTCTCTATCCCTCTCCCTTCCTCTCTGTAACAAATCAATAAAATATATTTTAAAAAAGAAAAGAAAAATGTTATGTCTGTCATAAGCTGATTTTCTCAGCACTTCCGTGTCAGTGCCAGAACCACGGCAGACTGTGAGAATCTGTTTCCCTCCTCTGTCCCTTATCACAGGGAGTGTGATGTCATCTCTGGTTATGAGAGAGACAACACCCAGGCCTCACACAGGTGCGCTTCCCGCCGAGTGCCAGGCACCGATGATTGAACAGACGGAGTGGGAAAGAAGAGGAGGTGTGAACACGTTAGGAGTCCGGGGGCTTGGCATAAAGCTGATACCCCGAGGCCCAGGAAATGCATGTCCAAAGTGACAGATGCTCAGGGCCTAGAAGAAACAGGCGGGTGCACAAATTCTTGTAGGAAAGTGCAGAAAGTGGCCTCAGCATCGAGCGGTTTTGAACCAGAGGGTTCACCCAGACTGGCACCAGGCCAATGTGATGAGCTCAAGCTAAGGAAGCAAGCAATTAAGGTAAACAAGCCAGTTGTAGATAAATTAGATTTTCTGCCTGATTTTGGCTAGCATAACCAATTACCATAGATTGAGTGGCTTAAACCACAAACATTTTTTTTTTCTCATATTTCAGGAGTCTGGGAAGTCTAAATATCTAGCTGCTGGCAGATCTGGTTTGTAGACAATTGTTTTCTCATGGCATTCTCATAAGGCAGAGGGCTGGAGTAGGCTCTGTGTTTCTGCAGAGAAGAGCACTAATCCCATTCCTGAGGGCCCCACCCTTATGACCTAATTACCTCCCAAAGCTCCATCTACTATTATCACATTGGGAGATGAGGGTTAGAATTTCAATACATGAATTTGTGGGAGACACAAATACCTATATATATAAAAGGCTAATATGCAAAGTGTCCCCCTCAGGAGTTCAACCAGGAGTTTGATCACTCATTATGATGTGCACTGACCACTAGGGGGCGGTGCGGAATAAAGGAAGGCCCTGGAGGGCAGCCATTAGGCCCTGATCAGCCCCAATTGCAGGACAGGCCTACAGACCCTACAAAAGTCCTGCACGGGCCTCTAGTTAGTCTATAGCGTACATACATGTAAATTTGTAAAACAGGTCTGAGAGACCCATGGAAGTGTAGTACAGATTTGCTTTATGTGTATTGTTTGAAATATAAGGAGAAAGTATTCCAATACCGTATAACACTAACAATGTGAATTCCTTAAATCAATTTAATAAGATCAATTCCATAAAAATATTTTTGGGGTCCTTGGGGGCCCTAACTGATTTGGCTCAGTAGGTAGAGAATCAGCCTGCGGACTGAAAGGTCCCAGGTTCAATTCCAGTAAAGGGCATGTACCTTGGTTGTGGGCACATCCCAGAAGGCAGGAGGCAGCTGATCAATGTTTCTCTCTCATCAAAGTTTCTAACTATCCCTCTCCCTCTTCCTCTCTGTAAAAAAAAAAAAATATATATATATATATATGTTAAAAAATATTTTGGGGGCCCATAAACATAAACTCCAGCTGCATTAATAATCAAGGAAATGCAAATTCACACTAAAATGCAGTGTCATTTTACTCTCACCAGATAGAGCAAAATGCAAAAGCCAGAGAATGCGAAGTGTTGGCCAAGATGAAGAACAGCAAAACTGGTCCTTGCTAGTCGGGATGTCAACGGATGCAGCCTCTTTGGAAAGCATGTGGGTCTGACCTAGAAAACAGGACCTGCGCTCCCCCTATAGCCTGGCACTCCCCCTCCTTCATGTGCACCCTAAGCAAACTCTTGTTCATATATTCCCAGTAACAGACACAGGAATGCCTATATCAACCGAGACCGGTTTGGCTCAGTGGATAGAGCGTCGGCTTGCGGACTGAAAGGTCCCAGGTTCAATTCCGGTCGGGGGCATGTACTTTGTTTGCGGACACACCTCCACTGTGGGGCGTGCAGGAGATGGCTGATCGATGTCTCTCTCTCATCGATGTTTCTGACTTTCTATTTCTCTCCCTTCCTCTCTGTAAAAAATCAATAAAATATATATATTTTTTAAAAATGCCTATATCAGCATGTTCAGTGATAGCTAAATAAAGGAAATCACCCAAACACAGTGTAAAAATATTCATACAATGGAAATGAAACAACAGTGGAAATGTATTTACTACAATTAGATCAAATAACTCAGCTCAACCTCAAACCAATGCTAATCGAACGAAAGTAACAGAATTCATACAGTGTGAGTGCATTGACAAAAAGGTCAAAAGTAGTCGCAATTGAACTTTTCTGTTTTAAAAACTTAAGAAGACCAAGGAAACAAATTTATTTTTTTAATATATTTATTTCAAGGAGGAAGGGAGAAGAGAGAGATAGAAACATCAATGAGGAGAGTCATTGATCGGCTGCCTCCTGCACACCCCCTCCTGGGGATCAAGTCCACAACCCAGGTATGTGCCCTTGGCCAGAATTGAACCTGGGACCTCTCAGTCCACAGGCTGATGCTCTATCCACTGAGCCAAACCGGCTAGGGTGAAATGGACCTCTTAGTCCACAGGCTGATGCTCTATCCACTGAACCAAACTGGCTAGGGTGAAATGGACCTCTCAGTCCACAGGCTGACGCTCTATCCACTGAGCCAAGGGTAAAACAAAGAAATGAATTTGGCAGTTAGCTCAGGGGAAAGGAGAGAGATGCTACTAGAGTAGGACACAACAAAGACAAGATTCAGGTACCATTCCAGCTTTTAACTTGATGGTGGGTACATAAGTGCTCAACTATTCATATATGTTTATGTGCTCTGTGAAAGTGTATTTCATAATTTGAATTTCAGTTTCTCGTGTCTCAGGCAATCAGTGAGGCTTTTACTTCCCTTCTTTCAAACGGAGGGCACTCCAGCCCTCTCTTCCACCTGGTCTCACTGTGCCTCCCCCTTCCCCCCCTGTTCAGGCCCTGCCTCCTCCCAGGAACGCCTCTTCTCTCCTGCTCCACCCGTCCAGGTCTTACTGGCTCTGCCGGGCCCAGCTGATGGGTCACGCACCCCGCCCCCTCCTGTGAATGCCTTTTCTGAGGTTGTTCCAGCCCCGAGGGAAGTCATGTACACTCACCGCCTCATTTCTGGGCACCGGGCCCGTGTCGCCATGTACCCGCCGTCTTCCCTTTCGGTGAATATTCTGCATTTCCAATTAGGCTGTGGGTCCCCCGTGAGGCCGGGGGTATACCCTCTCACTAGAAAGGGAGGAAAGGATTTTTGTGGAGTTCGGGGTTTGGAATTTTTCTGCCCACCATAAACCTAGCCAGCATGAGGATGGTCGAAAATTTGCCAAAACCGGTGTGGCTCAGTGGATAGAGTGTCAGCCTGTGGGCTGAAGGGTCCCAGGTTTGATTCCAGTCCATGACATGTACCTTGGTTGCGGGCACATCCCCAGCGGGGGGCATGCAGGAGGCAGCTGATCGATGTCTCTTTCTCATGGATGTTTCCAACTCTCTAGCCCTCTCCCTTCTTCTCTGTAAAAAAATCAATAAAATATATTTTAACAAATTTATGAGGAGCTGCATTTCTCTACTTTTTAGGAAAATTTGCGAAATTGTATACACCATTTAATTCTCAACCTTAGGCAGGAGTATCAGAGTCTCTGAGGCATGGGTGTAATTCATAAAAACACTCCAAGACAACAGCTATCTCCCTATACGCTCAGGAACTAAATATTCATATTTATCTTCTGATGACTTGGTATCCCTCACTCTCTTAACTCACTCTGAACTGAATCAATTTGGACAGCATGGAATTTAATACCTATTTCATGATGTAAATTCAGATTAAAAGCCCAATAAAATCTTCACAGCAGCTATAAGTGCCTATAGTGGGCCAGGCAATGTGCTAATATAAATACCTCATGAGCACTTGGCCGGTGGTGCTCAGAGGTCAGAGTGTCGGACCACTTACTCAAGGGTCTCAGGGTTCGATTCCTGGTCAAGGGCATATACCTGGGTTTCAGATTCGTTCCCCGGCCCCAGTTTGGGGTGCATGTAGGAAGCAGCCAACCCATGTGTCTCTCTCATCAATATATCTCTCTCTTTCTTCTCTTTCTCCCACCCCACTCCCTTCTACTCTCTCTAAAAATTCCACTGAAAAACTACCTTCCGGTGAAGATTAACACAAACAAACAAAACAATCCTCATGTAGTCAGTAAAATAGCCTTGTGAGATTTGTATGCCAGTTTTACTGATGAGGAAACAAACTCAGAAAGCTTAAGAAACTTGCCTTAAAAAAAAAAAAAAAAAGATGCCCTGGCCAGGTGGCTCAGTTGGTTGGAGTGTTGTCCCAGGCACCAAAAGGTAGCAGGTTCGATTCCCAGCCAGGGCACATACCCAGGTCACGGGGGCGGTGAGGGGGGTTGTTTTTTTTTTTTAATATATTTTATTGATTTTTTTACAGAGAGGAAGAGAGAAGGACAGAGAGTCAGAAACATCGATGAGAGAGAGACATCGATCAGCTGCCTCCTGCACACCTCCTCCTGGGGATGTGCCTGCAACCAAGGTACATGCCCTTGACCGGAATCAAACCCGGGACCTTTCAGTCCACAGGCCAACACTCTGTCCACTGAGCCAAACCGGTTTCGGCCAGGTCATGCATTTGATCCCTGCTCATGTTCACGTGGGAGGCAAGCAAGCAATGTTTCTCTCTCACATTGATATTAGTCTCTCTCAAATCAATTTTTAAAAGAGAGAGAGAGAGAGAGAGAGAGGGAAACTTGCCTCCAGAAATTCCTGGAAATGCCGAGCCCAGTATGTACCTGACTTGCGGTAAGTGTGCAGAAGTGGCAGCTGTAATTTATTAGTTGGGGGAACAGAGCATTCCTGAGGCATTATGGGAATAAAGGGTAAGCAGCGTCTGACTCAGGTCTGCTGGTTCAGGAAAAGCAGGTTTCAGCCACCGTCTGCGTGATGTGGTTCACCTCACACTGCTGACTCACTGCTGCTCGGACCCTGCCGACTTTCCGCCTGCAAAAGCCGGCTAGGAGATGAAGGCAGGTTCTCCTGGATTCTAGGCAGATGGGGAAGCCTTGTTGGCCAGGACCACCCAACATGATGGAGTGGATTTGGGTTTCAGGTCTATTTACCAAAATCAGAGAGGCCCTGGACTGCCTGGGCATGGGGTTGGAAATTTCAGAACCCCGAGAAATGAGGACAATCCAATGCCCTGTGAAAGGCAGGGCACAGACTTTTGTAAATGATTCTCCACGTGCACAGCTGTGAGCAGTCGAAGGGGAGACTATTTTCCACAGGGACCGGGCTCCAGAATCGGTGTTACTTCCCTGGTGCATAGTAGGGCTCTCGGTGACCCAACAGTGGAGTCTACGCTGTGGCCACTCCACCCAGCAGACAGAGAAGGTGTTACTCTACTATTATCACATTCTTCTGGCTCAGTCTTTTGAATATATTTTATTGATTTTTACAGAGAGAAAGGGAGAGGGATAGAGAGTTGGAAACATCGATGAGAGAGAGACATCGATCAGCCACCTCCTGCACGCCTCCTACAGGGGATGTGCCCGCAACCAGGATACATGCCCTTGCCCGGAATCAAACCTGGGACCTTTCAGTCCGCAGGCCGACGCTCTATCCACGGAGACAACCGGTTTCGGCTGCCTCAGTCTTTTGGAAGTAATTTTGTCTTTGGGTAAATGCTCACCCCAAACACCCCTCATCTTCCCATGCCATCCTCCCACAGGGCATCTCGTTGGACATGAGGATGATACAGTCCACATTAACTCCTTTCGGAGAATCACATAAAAGAATCCTACAGAGTGGCCTGCCCAAGAATTTAGCCCACTCAGATCCCAGAGAGGAAAATAATTTGAAAGGGGGGCATCTTTGTGGCAGCTACTGAAGAAGAGTACGTAATGGGTCTTCTCATGCACCCACGAGGCCTGGGGCACAGCCTGAAAGCAGGAAACGATGAGGAACGAACTGCCCACTGCACAAGCACCAAGTCGGTCTTCAGAGAGTAAAGCTGGCCCTGACCAGTGTGGCTCAGTGGATAGAGCGTTGGCCTGTGGACTGAAGGGTCCCAGTTTCGATTCCGGGCAAGGGCATGTACCTTGGTTGAGGACACATCCCCAAGTAGGGGGCATGCAGGAGGCAGCTGATCGATGTCTCTCTCTCTCATCGATGTTTCTAACTCTCTATCCCTCTCCCTTCCTCTCTGTAAAAAATCAATAAAAAATATATTTAAAAAAACAACAACAAGAAAGCCCACTGCATGGGAGAACATATCTGCCAATGTTATCTCCGATAAGGGTTTAATCTCCAACATTTGCAGGGAATTCATATAACTTAACAAAAGAAAGATCAACAACCCAATCAAAAAATGGGCAACGGACCTATACAGATACTTTTCAGAAAAGGACAGAAGGAAGGCCAAGAGACCTATGAAAACATGCTCACAGTCACTAATCACCCGAATATGCAAATCAAAAGAACAATGAGGTACCATCTCACACTGTCAGAATGGCAATCACCAACAAATCAACAAAGGACAAGTGCTGGCAAGAATGCGGAGAAAAAGGAACCCTGGTGCGCTGCTGGTGGGAGTGCAGGCTGGTGCAGCCACTGTGGAGAACAGTATGGAGTTTCCTCAAAAAACTAAAAGTGGAACTCCCATTTGACCCAGTGATCCCACTTCTGGAAATACCCCCAAGAAACTAGAAACACCAGTCAGAAAGGATATATGCACCCGTATGTTCATAGCACACAATCCACCATATATAAGATTTGGAAACAGCCCAAGTGCCCATCAGTAGATGAGTGGATTAAAAACTTGTGGTACATCTACACAGTGGAATACTACGCTGCTGTAAAAAAGAACTCCTACCATTTGCAACAGCTTGGATGGCGCTGGAGAGCATTATGCTAAGCGAAACAAGCCAGGCAGAGAAAGATAAATATCACATGATCTCACTCATTTGTGGATTATAATGAACAACATAAACTGATGAACAAAAAACAGATCCAGAGATAGAAGCATCGAGCAGATGCTTTTTTTTTTTTTTGATCTGTGGTTGAATTCGAGACCATTTGATGTCCACAGGTTGGGTCACTTGTCTCGTAGTTGTTGAGCACCTCATCTACAACATATGCCCTTGGTTGAGAATTGGGTGGGACAAGAACATGTTTATACTCTGTGAATTGCAAGAAGGCCATCATTCCGCCAGACCTCCTTGTCACTAATCGTCCAATCCTTTTCTTCCCAAATTCCTTTTTTTTTCTAAAATACATTTCCATTAACTTCAGAGAGAAAGGGGGAGAGAGAGAGAGAGAGCATGCCCCCCATTGGGGGGATCTAGCCCACAACCCAGGCACGTGCCCCCTGCCAGAATCAAACCTGGGATCCCCCAGTCCACAGGCTGACGCTCCACCCACTGAGCCAAATTGGCCAGGGCTCTTTCAAAATTCTTTATATATTTATTTATTAATTCTTCACAGAGAGGAAGAGAGAGGGATAGAGAGTTAGAAACATCGATGAGGGAGAGACATCGATCAGCCGCCTCCTGCACCCCCTACTGGAGATGTGCCCGCAAGCAAGATACATGCCCTTGACCTGAATTGAACCTGGGACCTTTCAGTCCACAGGCCGACGCTCTATCCACTGAGCCAAACTGGTTTTGGCATCTTTCCAAATTCTTAACCAGTTGGCCATCATATTAGCCACTGTCCACAGTCAAGCTAGATCTGTACCTTAAATAGAACCGCAGAGTGCTGCCCACTGGAGACTGTCCCTTCACCGCTGACAGTTAACCACTTATGGCTGGTCATGGGTCATTCACCTGTAAAAGAGGTCTTTGCTTCCTTTTCCTCCACCCACTGATCTACTGCGTTCTCCTGGGGAGCATAGGTAGGATGCTGAAGGAGATACAGTGAGGCAGGGACTTTGGATACAACAGTAGTATGGTAGTTCACTAGCCTACAACCGAAAAGAGCTTTTTGTTTTGTTTTTGTTTTTGTTTTTCAGAGAGGGAGAAGAGACAGAAACATCAGAGATGAGGGAGAATCACTGATTGGCTGCCTTCTGCACACCCCCTGCCCGGGGTGGAGCCCCCCAATCATGTGCTCTGATCTGACCTGGAATCAAACCACGACCTCCAGGTTCATGGGTCTATGCTCTACCACTGAGCTATGCCCACAGGGCACAACCCAAACTAGTTTACACAAAAGGGAACTTACTGGTTCACGTGTCTGCAAAGGCAAGCTGCAAGGCTAGAAGAAGTCATCAGAATCTATTTTTTCCCTCCAGTCACCAGTTTTGCATACTGGCAGGCTTTCCCATAATGCTCCAAGGTGGGTCCTGACCTCAAACAGCCCTTTTCATTTAAGCACAATGAAATCTATCCACAGATTTCAAGGGTCTCCTTAACTCAGCTTGGGTCACATGTCCTGCCTGAACCAATCACAGTGCCCATCATCAAGGCAGTTGCTGCTTAGTTAGATCTGAGTCTGGCGCAGGGCTGAGGGAAATCCTGGCGTGGAGCCTGGATAAGGAGGAGAAATGTTGACGTTTGGTAGCCAAAACCCCACGTACAGGCCTACCTCGGATTATTCAACGTCTCTTTATTGTGATTCACAGATGTTGAGTTTTTAACAAATTGAGGGAAGATGCTCAAAAAGATTATGACTTGCTTTATTGCAATACATACTCACTTTATCCTGGTGATCTGGAACAGAGCCCCCAATAGCTCCAAATCATAGCCATCCCCTATATCTGTCTTACCAATGTATGGAGCAGAGCTAGTTGATCTTTCTGTATCTATGAGTCACCTGGGAATCCTATTCGAGTGCAGAATCTGATTAATTAGGTCTGAAGTGGGGCTGAGAGTCCTTATTCTAGCAGGTGAGGTCAATCCTACTGGCCCAGGGACCACACGTGGAGGAACAAACTCCTATAGCAGTGGCTCTCAACCTTCCTAATGCCGCGATCCTTTAAGACAGCTCCTCATGGGGTGGTGACCCCCAACCACAAAATGATTTCCGTGGCTACTTCATCACTGTCATCTTGCTACTGTTATGAACTGTCATGGAAATATCTGATAGGCAGGATGTATTTTCATTGTTACACATTGAACATCATTAAAGCATAGTGATTAATCACAAAAACAATATGTCATTATATATTGTGAAATATTTATTTCTAATTACAAATAAATGAAATTTTGTCTTGAATCGTGGTGTAGCATGGGTAACAGTCTTCCTATGACAACAGTAAACTACATGGCTACACTTTGCTACACCGAGGAGCGGTGTGTTGGTTCCTAAGACCATGGGAAATAGGTGTTTTCCAATAGTCTTAGGCGACCCCTGTGAAGGGGTCGCGACCCACGGGTTGAGAACCACTGTCCTATAGTGTCATAGCCCCATGCAGGAGCCACTAGCCACCGTCAGCTATTGAAGACTGGCCTAAACTGAGATGTGCTGTAAGTGTAAAACTGAAATAGGACCGTAAGAGCATTCATCTCCGGTAAAAACTGCTGTGTGACCCGGAAGCTCACATAAATCCTCCCACAGCACAAAGGCTATTCTCCGGGGCCTGAGGACCAGAACCATCAGAGATGGATCCCTGTGGACTCAGGGGCTCCAGGAGTGGAGACGGAAGACGACCTTTAGAGATGGTTAACTTGGCTCAGTTTTACAATTTGCTTTCACGAGACAGGTCCACATGCCAACGTCTAGCAGGGGGTGATGGGGAGATAGGGAGCAGTCTACAGGAACCACTGCAGCCCACTGAAACCCACTGACCCCTCCGTGGCTGTTTGAGGATTTAGAACAAGGAAAAAAAATGTGGTTTGGATCTTTAAAAAGGGCTGCGTACCCCTGAGACAGCGCGGTCGTGAGTGTGTGGACTCCACCTGCGTGTGGTGCCCTCGCGCCGTCGCTGGCTGGCCAGCTCAGTAAGTCCTTGCTTGCTTATTGCCAACTGAGCAGCCTCCGTGGTCATTTGCAACTGGTCGTGGGAGTCGCCCACAACAATTTTGAAGACTTAATACAAAAAAAAAATTAAAATCTCATCAATTGTTTTTATATACATTACATGTTGAAATTGCATTTTAGATACATTGGGTTAAATAAAATATATTAAAAATAATTTCACCTGTTTTTATCTTTCTCTGTTTTTTGTATATTAAAGGTGGAATTTCTTTTTCTTTTTTTTAAATATATTTTATTGCTTTTTTTACAGAGAGGAAGGGAGAGGGATAGAGTTAGAAACATCCACGAGAGAGAAACATTGACCAGCTGCCTCCTGCACATCCCCCACTGGGGATGTGCCCACAACCAAGTTACATGCTCTTGACGGGAATCAAACCTGGGACCCTTCAGTCCGCAGGCCGACGTTCTACCCACTGAACCAAACCGGTTAGGGCGAGGTGGAATTTATTGAAGAGCAAGTACTCTCTCCCATGTAGGGAGGGGGAAAGAGTCCCATCTTTTTACTTTTTCAAAAAGTAAAAAACTACTACTACAAACTTTAAAAATATGTATGGCCCTAGCCAGTTTGGCTCAGTGGATAGAGTGTCGGCCATCAGACTTAAGGGTCCCGAGTTCAATTCCAGTCAAGAGCTTGTACCTCAGTTTCAGGCTCCATCCCTGCGTGTCCCCTCTCCTTTCCACTCTCTCTAAAAAAAAAAAAATCAATGGAATAATATCCTCAGAGGATGATTAAAACAATAAAATGGGATAAATACACACGTGGCTCACATTTCCGCTGCAGTGCTGCTGTGGAAGAAGGTAACTCCTGAGGTGAATGAGGCTGAGATTCTGAAAACACTTTGTCCACATCTGGCCACTCCATCAGAAGAGCCTAATAGCCGAAACCGGTTTGGCTCAGTGGATAGAGCGTCAGCCTGAGGACTGGAAGGTCCTGGGTTCGATTCCAGTCAAGGGCTTGTACCTTGGTTATGGGCACATCTCCAGTGGGGTGTGCAGGAGGCAGCTGATTGATGTCTCTCTCTCATCAATGTTTCTAGCTCTCTGTCCCTCTTCCGTCCTCTCTGTAAGAAATCAATAAAATATATTTTTAAAAAAGAAGAAGAGCCTAATATAGCGAAGACCCCCTAACACTCACCTCCCGGGTTCTTGGACTTGGCCCCCTTCAGGTCAGGTAACCGCAGGTTGAACCGATGCCTGAGTGCTTAGGAGGAGGGCCCTGCAATGGGCCTGGCGCGTTGGGATCTGAGAAAAGGAGAAATTTAGGGATCCCAGAGTCCCTCCATCCCGCCAGCCGCCACTGCATTTCCCAGTCGTGTCTATGCAATTGCCTGAAGCAGACCTTATCACTGTGCTCATCAACTTCCCTGACCTGTCTGCACATCATCGCTCAACTAATCTCCCCACGGCCTGGTTTCACCCGTCCTTCTTGCCCAGACACCCGGACCCGCTGGCGGCCTGCTTTCCTGGAGGGTCCCGTCCTACCAGTCTCCCCGCCCTCACATGGGCCCCTCACTTTCACTATCTAACTCATCCCTTTACTGCTCGAGTCTCCTTCTTTGGCTCATAGTCCCTACTCTACAGATCCTGCCACCGTTCAAAGCCCGCCTGCAGCTACCTGCCTTCAGAGGCCGTTCAGGACTCTATCTACAGGACTTAGTATAGGACACCCTGCCTTTGGTGCCAGCCAGCGGATCTGCTGCGGAGGGCTAGGTTGTCTGATTCCTGAGTTATTCAGATTGCTGCGTTTGTTCCTCTATTTTCCAACTGGGCTGTAAGTTCCTTGAGGACAGAGCTCTGCTTAGTTTATGTTTATAGTAGAGGCCGGTGCACAAAATTCGTGCATGGGGCGGCTCTCCTCAGCCTACCCTGCACCCTCTCCAATCCGGGACCCCTTGGGGGATCCAACCACCGGTTTAGGTCACATCCCTCTTGCAATGCAGGATCGCTGGCTCCTAACTACTCACCTGCCTACCTGCCTGTCTGATTGCCCCTAACCACTATACCTGCCTGCCTGATCACCCCTAACTGCCTCTGATTGCTAGTCTGGCAACCCCCTAAGTGGTCCCCTGCTTCCTGGCTGCCCCCTAACTATCTGGAAAGAAGTTGGATGTCTGGAAGATGTCCAGTCCACCTAGTCTAATTAGCATATTACCCTTTTATTAGTATAGATTCTGCTTTTGACCTGGACCAATAAAACACTGGCCCTCAAAAAACAGAACAAAATGAAAAGGTGGTTAAAAACACATAGACTTTCCTACTGCATAAATATGTTATCAATGATCATTTTTATAATAAAAATCATTCTTTTTTAAAAACAAAATGGTACTGTGCCCTGTTAGAGGGCTTGTAAATTGGTACAGTCACTATGGAAAACAGTATGGAGGCTCCTCAAAAAATTACCAATAGAACTGCCACGTGATCCAGCAATTCCATGTGTGGGTGTATATCCAAAGGAAATGGAAACACTATGTCAAAGAGATCTCTGCACCTCCATGTTCATCGCAGCATCATTTACAATAGCAAAAAGCGTAGAAACAACCTAAGTACTCAGCAACAGATGTGTGGATAAAGAAGCTCTGAGAGGTAAGTCATCCCTCAGTATCCACAGGGGATGGGTTCCAGGACACACAGACACACACACACACACACACACACACACACACACACACACGCAGATACCAAAGCCCAGATGTTCAAGTTCCTTATATAACATGGCAGAGCATTGGCATATAACCTACACATAACCCATCATGTATTTCAAATCACCTCTAGATTACTTATTATACCTAATGCATTGCCAATGCACTGTAAATAGTTGTTATCCATACTATGTTGTTTGGGAATAATGACAAGAAAAAAAAGACTGTATATATTTAGTCCTGACACAACCATGGTAGGCCTACCTACATAGTACACGTCAGCAACAGTGTACCATTTTTTAATTGTATTTTTTTGATCTGCGGTTGAATTCGAAGATGAGAAACCCACAGATGTGGAGGGCCAGCTGTTTATACAATGGGATATTATTCAGCCATTAAAAAAGGCAATCTTGCCCATTGTATAGACCTTGAAAACATTATGCTAAGTGAGACCAGGCAGGCATAGAATGATCTCACTTACATGTGGAATCTATACAAACAAAAATAAAACTCCGAAAAAGAGATGTGAGTAGGAAGTGGAGGCATTGAATGAAGGTGGTTAGAGGGTACAAACTTTCAGTTAGAGATAAATAAGTATTGGGGATGTAATGTACAGCTCAATGACTATAATTACTAATTAATAATTACTAATTACCCCTGCTGCATGGGGTACTTGGAAGTTGTTAAGAGAGGAGATCCTTAGGGTTCTCATTAGGGCAAAACAATTGTTTTTTCTTCTCTCTCTCTCTCTCTCTCTCTCTCTCTCTCTCTTATTATCTGTTTGAGATGATGGAGGTTAACTAGTGGTAATAATTTCACAATATATGTAAGTGAAGTACACTCTACAGCTTAAACTTATATAGTGCTGCATGTTAATTATATCTCAATAAAACTGGGGGTAAGTTGAAAAATTAAGCTTTTGCCATTGCATAAGCACCCAGGGGCTCTGGTTTTTACTTCATTTTTATGTTAAATTCTTAAAAAACATATTATCCTGTATAATAAAAGGCTAATATGCAAATCGACCGAATGGTAGAATGACCGGTTGCTATGATACACACTAACCAGCAGGGAGCAGATGCTCAATGCAGGAGTTGCTCCTGGTAGTCAGTGCACTCCCCATAGGAGGAGCACTGCTCAGCCAGAAGCTGGGCTCACGGGAGCAGGAGCAGGCCTAAGCTGTCAGTTGGACATCCCTCAAGGGCTCCCAGGCTGTGGAGGGTGCAGGCCAGGCTGAGGGACCCCTCCCCCATTCCCTGCCCCCTTACTGTCCCCAGTGCACAAATGTCGTGCACCGGGCCTCTAGTCTTGAGATAATTATTCACAGGAAGTTGCAGGCATAATGACGGGACATTTTCCACACTGGATATACCTTCTGTAACTATAGTACAATATCAAAACCAGGAAATGGACATTGGTACAATGTGTCTGTACAGTTCTTGGCACTTTTATAACCAGTGTATATCTAACCACCACTACAATGGAGATGCAGAACTGTTACAACACCTTAAAGATCTCCCTCCCCCACCTCTTCATAACACACCCCACCACCTGGCCCTCCTCTACCTTCCCTAACTCCTGACAATCACTAGTCTATTCTCCATTCTATAATTCTGATCATTTCATATAGAATTCCATTTTGATTTACTTATGATGTTTAGAGAGTATATCTACAGATATTTAGTAGGTGCTCTAGGTATAACATTGTTTGTATATAACTTACCTAGTTCTGCTTGTCTCGACATGACCAGTTTTAGTAAAGAATAGAAATCTTTCTTCCCTTTAAGTCCCTTCCCTCTCCTGTATTTATGACTATCTTCTTTTAAAAAAAAAAAGTTTTATGACTATCTTAAATATTGTTACCTACATACAATGTCTGAGGTGCAGGACAAGGGACATTGAATTGGACCTCATGGGCTTTGATTTTTTTTTAAATGTACTTCATTGATTTTTTTTACAGAGAGGAAGAGAGAGGGATAGATAGTGAGAAACATCCATGAGAGAGACACATGGATCAGACGCTTCCTGCACGCCCCCTACTGGGGATATGCCCGCCACCAGGATACACGCCCTTGACCGGAATCGAACCTGGGACCTTTCAGTCCGCAGGCTGACGCTCTATCCACTGAGCCAAACCGGTTTCAGCGGGCTTTGATCTTTTGAGGAAAGAGGAAATCGTGGGGCTGCAGAGTTCCTCCTCCCAGGCAGCCGTCTCTTCATTTCTCGGTTTCCTTTGCAAAATTGCTGGAAGCCGAAACTACCGCTGTGCTTATCAACTTCCCTGATCTACCCTGCACACAACCACCGATCTTTTGCTTAGACCAACAGGCATAATTTAGAAAACTCAAGAGAAGTAAAGCATATTGTATTAATTTTTTATTCTCTTGTTCTTCCTTCTTGATGTTCCAAGATTCTTTTAAAAATCATTTATATTTCAATTTTCCTTTAGCTATTATTTAAATATATTTTATTGATTTTCTACAGAGAGGAAGGGAGAGGTACAGAAAGTCAGAAACATCGATGAGAGACATCGATTAGCCACCTCCTGCATGCCCCACACTGGGGATGTGCCCACAAGCAAGGTACATGCCCCCGACCGGAATCGAACCTGGGACCCTTCAGTCCGCAAGCCGACGCTCTATCCACTGAGCCAAACCGGTCTTGGCTTTAGCTATTTCTTAAGGGAAGTTCTAGTGTTGACAAATTCTCAGTAGTTTTTCTAATTCTGAGAATGTCTTGATCTTTTTTTTTTTTTTGAGAGACCTCGATTTGTTGTTCCACTTATTTATGCATTCATTGGTTGATTCTTGAATGTGCCCTGACCAGGCATAGAACTCACAACCTTGGTGTATTGGGATGATGCTCTAATCAACTGAGTTACCTGGCCAGGGCTGTCTTGATTTCTTCTTCCTGATTTTCACTGGATACAAGATTTTGAGTTGACAATTTTTTTCTTTGAGTGCTTTAAAAATGTTGTGCCACTTCCTTCTGAGGAGATATTTGACATAAATTAGGTATTTTTTTCATGCTCAGGAAGGTATAATTTTTCTCTGGTTGTTTTCAAGATTTTCTCTTGGTCTTCATTTTCAGAGGTTTGACTATGATGTATCTTGGCATGGATTTCTTTGGGTTACCCTAGTTTGGATGATCAGATTCTTGAGTCTGTGGGTTTATGTCTGCCATATTTGGAAAATTTTCAGCCTTATTTATTTGAATACTTTTTAAGCTCCACCTTCTTCTCTTCTTTTAGAATTCAAGTGACACAAATATTAGATATTTCCTTACAGTCCTACATATTCCTGAGACTTATAATTTTTTCAGCCTATTCTCTGTGTAGTTTAGTGTGGGTGATTTATATTATTCAGTCTTCAAGTTCGTTGATTCTTTCCTCTGTCCTTTCTATCCAGTGAGCTTTGTATTTCAGGTGGTTTTTGTTTGTTTTCAGTTATAAAATTTCAATTTAATTCTTCATCTCTTCTATTCCTCTAAGAATATTTTTTTTTCCTCATTTGTTTCAAAGTATGTTTGTAATTGCTCATTGAAGCATTTTTACACTTGCTGCTTTAAAATCCTTGTCAGGTAATTTCAACGTCTGTATCATCTTGGGTGTTTTATCTGTTGATTGTCTCTCTCACTCAGGTTGAGATTTTCCGGGTTCTTGGCAGGAGTGATTTTCAATCCTGGACACTTTGAGTACTATGTTATGAGACTATGGATCTTACTTAAATCTTCTGTTTTAGCAGGCTCCTTAATGGTTAGGGATGTTGAACATTTTTTTAAATATACTTACTAGTCATTTGTGTATCTTCTTTGGAGCAATATCTATTCAGGTCCCTAGTCCATTTTTTAATTGGGTTGTTTGGTTTTGAGTTATATATAGTCATCTATATAATATTCTGGATATTGATCAGACATATGAAAAAAAAGATATTTTTATAATTGGTCTACTTGAACCAGGATCCAACAAAACCACACTGTATTCATGTTTCATAGTTGAATCCAGAGAAATCAAGGTTCCTCGAAGACTAAGCCAAAATTAAGATGAAGCTTTCTGGGTATCTGGGAAGCCACTTATTTGGAGGTGGACACCGGAGGAAGGAAAGTGAAAGGGGTGTGAGGATCAGATGGCGGTGTGGTGAGCACATTTGTCACCAGCCTGGCCTGAGAGAACAGAGGTTCCCATGATGTACTGGTGTTACTCAGAGACCTCCACCCACAAGTGCACTGTGGCTCTGCTCCCTACAGAACACTGGAGAGGAAGGTCCTAGCCCAGAGCTGCCCAGAACACTTGGGGCCTCTTAGGAGCCCCTGAGGGCAAAGTAAGGCTGGGGAGCCTTCAGCATCCAGAGTCATGGTAACACAACTCACTGAGAGAAGCATTATGGTTGCTGATGTCTGGGATGATCACTCGAAAAGATCACTAGAGTTATCTTTGGGATGAGGATTATGGGTGATTTTTTCCCAGTATATTTTCCAAACATTCTTGAGTGAACAGTGAAAAAGCGATCTACTTAGAGCAACATCTTTAGGGGGTGACGTAGATATGCCATGGACGGCCATTATTGATGACAACTGAGTTTCTCTGGAGATCTGTGGCTGGAAGGGGGGTTCTCTGACTCTCCTTGGAGAACCCAGAAGAGCAGCCCCTACCTACTGGCTGGGCCAGGGCCCAGGAGCATGATGGAGGCAAGCAGTGTCCCAGCGACTGGTGCTGAGGCTGCTGTTCCTGGTTCTGCCTGCAGCCCCCGTGAGGCCTGGGACCTAGGGGGAGGGAGTCCAGCCTTCAGGAACCCCAAGCCAAACCCCAGGAATCTACCCAGGGGGCCAGTTTCTCTTACCCAGGAGAGCCTTCTCCCAGGTCACTGCTTCCAAATGCCTTCCAGACACAAACGAAACCTGCCGGTCCCAAAATAGAAAACTCTTTATTATAAACCCAGGACACAGGAGAAACGACCCAGACATCTCTCAGTTCTCTTGGAACTTCTTGCAACGCATACAAAATAGGTGTAAAATACCTCCTGGACATCTTTAAAAAATACTCCCCAGTATCAAAGCGTGGGAACAGGTGCCTGAAGCTACGTGCTTCATCATGATCGTGCAGAGAGGGGCCTTCAGGCCCTCCCCAGACCCCAAGGGAAGGTACCCCACACCAGCCATGCTGGAGGAGGAGCAAAGACATGCATTTTCTATTGGATTTAGGGTCCTGGGATCTGCTCTGGGACAGAGACCTGAGACCATGATATTTTCTCCCCAAGGGAGAGCTCAAGACTAAGTACTGGACAAATTCCTCGGAGAGGGGGAAGGAAAACCACTGTCTGCCGTGTCAGGTCAAGCAGCTCTCTTCCCTGCTCTGTGCCTCTCTGAGGGCGTAAACACTGCCATATTTGGTCCTGTTTGGAGGCTGGCTTCAGCCAAGTGGGGAAAATGATGTGTGTGTTTGCATGTATGTGTGTATGTACGTATGCCCACGTGCCCACAAGCTTGGGGGCAGGAGGCTCTTATTTGGCCATGGTTTGTAAACTGGTTTGAGCAAGCAACTTTGCAAGGCACTCAAGGTACAAAAAGTTGGCGGGCCAGCTCTCAGGGGGGGAGGGGGGCGCCCCAGGAGGAAGGTTTCTTGCTTTTCCTACCGTGGTGACCCAGCCTCAGAACCCAGACTAGGGGGGTCCCAGCCCGTGCCGGGCAGCGGTGCGAGTGTGACCACAGGCACCTGGCTGGGCTGAAGGGAAGGCAGCCCTAACGGCTCAGAGGACTTGTCACACTGACGGTGGGAAGCGGCTGGCTGGGAGGAATCCAAGAGGCAGAGAGAGGTGAACCCACACGGGGAAACAGGCTCAAAGGTGGGGTCCCTGTGCTGGGCCAGCATCTGCCCCGCGGGGCAGGAGAAAGTGGGGCGTGAGGTGGGCAACGAGTAGGCACCGCTGTGGCAGCAACTGCCCTGGCAGTCACCGGCACGTGGCCCCGGCAGCCAGCTCTCACCCAGCCACGATCTGGCTGCCCCAGGAGACCCAGAACAAGGCCCCACCATTTTCTACCGTGATTCCAACACAACTACCACCTGGTCTCCCCACCCTACTGAGGTACCAGGCGGGGAACCTGGTCTAAGGTGTGTGGACGGGTCAGAGACGGCGCCTCTTAGTCCCAGCTGGCACATCCACTGGCAGCCGCTGGCGCCACACAGGACATGTGACGTGATGTCCAGATGTGCACAGTGGCCGCAGATGGGCCTGTGGAGCTGGCATCTCCAGGAACCCCCTACAACCACCGCAGGGGGAGGCAAGGGCGGAAGTGCACGGACAGGCAGACAGACACACGCACGCCCAGGGTACTGGGGCGGCCTTCAGGGCAGAGCCAGGGCTTTGGCGAGGCGAGTCCAGAACCAGGACTTGGTGCAGGGGTTGGTGTAGTCGCAGACGGTGATGAACCGCAGGATGCTCGGGAACTCTTTCTTCATGGCCTTGTACTTGACGGGGATCAGTCGCTTCTGGTGGGCGCCTGCCGGCCAAGGGGGGCGGGGCTGGCATCAGGCCCTCATCCCAGAGTGGGGGAGCGGGGCCGGTGCCCAAAGCAGGGACGGACAACAGCCCTCCCTCAACGAATCTTCCCTGGCACACATTCACCCACACAAAAGGCGCTCAGGCGTGCGGGGTTCCTCGGTATGGCATCCACAGTCCTTGGTGAAAGAAGGCTGGCATCCTGAAGCCCCCCACCTCCTCCTGTGGCAAGGGAAGGACAGGGCTTACCTGGAGAGAGGCTGAGGGCGAACTTAGTCTGGAAGTCACACTCCTTGCTTTGCAGGTAATCATCCGAGACAACTACCACCATCCGCCGGCACCTAGGGAAGAGGAGGCACCGTGGCAACCCAGGGCACGGCCTTGTGGGGAGCCCCCTGTGCCCAGGATAGACGGGGGCCCCCCGCTGAGAAAACCCCAGCCACTGGGTCCCTGGCCAGGGGGGGGGGGCGCTTTGCACACCCACCCACTCCCGCCCTGGCCCCACGCCCACCTCTTCTCAATGAGCTCGCTGGCAATGGACCAGACACAGGTGCCAGGAAGCACATCCCTGTCGGCCACACACAGCTTCAGCCGGTAGTTGGTCTGCTCCAGCTGCTGGATCATCTCCTGCACAAACTGGATGTCGCTGGAGCAGTAGCAGATGAAGGCATCAAACCGCTCAGGCATTTGCCCTGGGGGCGGGGAAGAAGGGTAAAGGTCAGAGCTCTGGGGAAGGCGGGGGTGGGGGGGGAGGCCAGTCAGGAGCCCCCATCCTGGACCCTAGTTCTGGACCCCACCTCAACCCTGTGATGTTGTGACTCAGAAAGAGCAGTGTCCGCCCTAATTGGTGTGGCTCAGTGGATAGAATGTCTGTCTGCGGACTGAAGGGTCCCGGGTTTGATTCTGGTCAAGGGTATGTACCTTGGTTGCGGGCACATCCCCAGTAGGAGGTGTGCAGGAGGCAGCTGATCAATGTTTCTCTCTCATCGATGTTTCTAGCTCTCTCTCTCTCTCTTCCTCTCTGTAAAAAAAAAAAATCAATAAAACATATTAAAAAAAAAGAAAAGAAGTATCCCCAGGAGAGGAAAGATGAGCATCCCCCCACTACCCCTGCCTAAGTTCACCTTGAGACAGATACATCGTTTCCTGACAGTTTCATCCCCAACCAGAGGCAGGACTGTTTTTGTTTTTTTTTAAATATATCTTATTGATTTTTTACAGAGAGGAAGGGAGAGGGATAGAGAGCCAGAAACATCGATGAGAGAGAAACATCGATCAGCTGCCTCCTGCACGCCCCCTACTGAGGATGTGTGCCCACAACCAAGGTACATGCCCCTGACGGGAATCGAACCTGGGACCGTTCAGTCCGCAGGCCGACGCTCTATCCCCTGAGCCAAACCGGTTTCGGCAGGACTGCTCTTATTCTCCCCATTTCTGGGCGAAGAACCAGGCTCAGGGAGGTTACGTGACTTGCCCAAAGTGCCACAGTTCACCCGCTTTCAACAGCCATGCTCCCCGCACCCCAAGGTCCTCCGGCCCACCTGCCCCACCTGGATCGGGGGAGACGTATCGGGCCCTTACCCAGGGGGTCGTCCAGCGTGGTGATGCCCGCCAGCTCGGCGGTCCGGGGGACGCTGCTGTCCACCGCGGCCACCTGTAAGGGCTTCTCAGACTCCTCCTGCTGCTGCTTCAGGATGTACTTCTGGCAATCCTCCTCTGCGGGGAAGAGAGAGAGGGTGGCAGCCTCCCCCGGGGTGCCCGGGCCACCACCCGCCACCCCGGCCATGCCCTGCGCTGTGTTCTCCCCCGTCCCCCTGTACCACTCGCGGTTTGACAGCTCTGGACAGCTGAGCTCCCACCTGGCTCTGACCGTCCCCCAAGGGGATGCCCATGGCACGTCCACCTGGGACGCCACCCGGGTCAGGCTTGCACCTTTCTGTCCTGTGGCCCTGAATCCCCTTCCCAGGGCTCCGGGGAGTGGAACCCAGGGTCTCTGTCTGCCAGAATCCACAGCCAAGGCGAACAGGGGGGCCCGGGCGTGCAAGAAGGGCTCGGGCGACCGTGGTTGGCGTGGGCAGCGAGGGCAGAGGCGCCAGGCCGGCCAGGGGGCAAGCATCCCCGCGCCTGGGCAGGAGGCGGCGCATTTCCTTGGGGGCCTGAAGGGTCCGAGACTGTCCTCCTCTGCTCTGTGGCTCTACCTGCAGCAGCTGAGACTCCCCCCAATCCCCCCAACCCCCCATAGGACCCGGATTCTGACCCCTGGTCCTACACAAAAGCCTTCCCCTGGGCTGTTCCCCTTCTTTCTTTGGGGGCCCCCCCCTCCTTGCTCTGGTCCCTGGCATCCTCGGCATTGAAAGAGGGAACTGGCCGCACACGGTTCTCGCTCTGCAGGCCGCGCCCCCCCCTCTCACCACCCCCCGCTTCCCCGGAAACGAGGGCCTGGCAGGGGCTGCGGGGGGGGTGCTGCCGGCGGAGGCCGGTGCAGGGCGGCCCCCGGGACCCCCGGCCCCCGGCGCGGCCTCACCGATGCTGGGCGCCAGCTCCAGCAGCACGTCCTCGCGGCCCAGCTTGGCCAGCAGCCCGAGCAGCGCGCCCACCGAGGCGCCGGGCCGGCCCTGCCAGGCGTCCAGCAGCCGGCCCGTGGGGTCGGCGTGCGCCTCCAGCTGCCGGACCTCCAGGTACTCGAAGCCCATCTCCTCGGCCAGCGCGCTCCAGTCGGCCGCCACCTGCGCGCGCACGTTCAGGAACAGCGACAGGCGGCGCCGCACCCGCACGTTGAGCGCCGCCAGCGGCAGCGAGGCCGTGCGGGCGGCGAGGGGCGCGCGGCCCGGGCCCGAGCCCGAGCCCGAGCCCGAGCCCGAGCCCGCGGCCGGCTCCGCGGCGGCCATGGCGGGGCGGCGGCCCGGCGGCTTCCGCGCAGGCGAGTGGGAACTCGGGGCCGCACTGCTTCCTGCCTTTCCGGTCCCGGCCCCGCCCCCTCCGTGGGCACGCCCCCTCCCGGCCACGCCCCCCGGCGTCCTCCCTTTCCGAGAAGCGCCGCCCGCCCCGCCCCGCCCCTCTGCAGCAGCCGCAGCTGCGCGGAGGCTGGGGGCGCCCCGCCCCGGCCCTGGATGCGGGGGACCCCGGATGTAGGATGAGGAAGCTGGGTACCTGCCTGCCTTTTGAGGTCTGGGGAGGCCCCCCGACTGGTACCCGGTGTCCTGGGGCTGGGGGCGGGGTGGGAGTGGGGGGAGGGGAGTGAGGGGCATGCTGATCCTCCTTCGGGGTTTGTACAAAAAGGGGGGGCCTTGCTCTTTGGGATCTGGTGGAGTCCTATTGAAGAATCATCTTTTTTAAAAAAAATATATTTTATTGATTTTTTACAGAGAGGAAGGGAGAGGGATAGAGAGTTAGAGACATCGATGAGAAACATCGATCAGCTGCCTCCTGCACACCTCCTATGGGGGATGTGCCCCCAACCAAGGTCCCTGCCCTTGACCGGAATGGAACCTGGGATCTTTCAGTCCTCAGGCCGACGCTCTAGCCACTGAGCCAAACCGGTCTCAGCTGAAAAAGCACCATCGTATATAAAAACTGCTGTTTGAAATTTTAACCCTGCTATTTGGCTTCTGTAAATGTTTGCTTGCTGAAAAAATAAGGAAAATCAGACTACTCCCACTTCAGAGAGGCCATTCAACCTTCCCCGGACAAAACTGTCAGTGCTGGCACCGGGCCAGGCCTTTGGTTGAGGTCTGAAGGCCCCAGTACATAGGGACCCTTTAAGAAGGCCGGGAACACCCCATATTTGGGAGACAAAGAAGGTGAAAACATATAAATACAGAAAATTCCTCCATGTTGGGACCCAGAATTTGAGAGGCCTTTTCCTCTGGACCTGCACATAATGAACATAACTCCATCTAAGGATTGCTTGGTTCTTCTCCGGTTTCCTGTAACAACATCTTTCCAATTGGGGCTCTGAAGGGTTCGTACAGTCCTGCCCTCGAAGGTGGTGGGGAGGAGACAAGGGTTGCGTGTCCCCAACTCTTGGGAACGCACAATCCTGTCCATAGGAGTGCGTGGAGTCCTGGGCTGTCCACTCAGAGATAGAGGTGGGAAACCCATACTGCCTTCTGGAGTCTTCAGCATGCCACAGCCCTGCCCTTGAAAGGTGGAGGGCATAATCCCACCCTCCCGGGTTGGGGGTTGGGGTAACAGGGCCCCCTGGCCTTTGGTGTCTGGGGGAACAGTACCACTCCCTAGGGCAGCAATTTTCAACCCTGTGCCAACAGAAGCATACTGCTGTGCCATAAGAATTTTTAAAACATGTAATACCTGACTACTCAATAGGGGGTGCTGACCTCTTTCTCACTAGATTGTAAAACAACAACCAACCAACCAAAGACAACAGTTAACACAGCAATAGCCGCCCGGGGTGAATGAATCAAAATTATTACAGTACTAGAAGCCTGGTGCACGAAATTCGTGCATGGGGGTTTGGGGGTGTCCTTCAGCCCAGCCTGCTCCCTCTCCAATCTGGGACCCCTTGAGGGATGTCCGACTGCCCGTTTAGACCCGATCCAGGTAGGATTGGGCCTAAACAGGCAGTCGGACACCCCTCTCACAATCCAGGACTGCTGGCTCCCAACTGCTTGCCTGCCTGCCTTCCTGATTGCCCCTAACCACTTCTGCCTGCCAACCTGATCACCCTCTAACCACTCCTGCCAGCCTGATTGATGCCTAACTGCTCCCCTGCCAGCCTGTTTGCCCCTAACTGCCCTCCCCTGTGGGCCTGGGTCCACCCCAACTGCCCTCCCCTGCAGGCCCAGTCACCCCCAACTTCCCTCCTCTGCCAGACTGGTCACCCCTAACTGCCCTCCCCTGCAGGCTTGATCACCTCCAACTGCTTCCCTTCCAGGCCTGGTCCCTCCCAACTGCCCTCCCCTGCTGGCTATCTTGTGGTGGCCATCTTGTGTCCACATGGGGGAGGATCTTTTGACCACATGGGGGCAGTCATCTTGTGTGTTGGAGTGATGGCCAACCTGCATATTTCTCTTGTATTAGCTAGGATAGAGGCCAGATGCACAGGTGGGGGCCAGCTGGTTTGCCCTGAAGGGTGTCCCAGATCAGGGTGGGTGTTCCCTTGGGATGTGCAGTGGCCTGGGAGAGGGACCTGTGGTTGTTTGCAGGCTGGCCACTCCCGGTGACCCAAGTGGAGGCCCTGGTATCTGGGATTTATTTATCTCCTACAATTGAAACTTTGTAGCCTGGAGCAGAGCCAAGCCTTCCGCTTGCTCTGAGGCAGCAGCCATTGAAACTTTTTTTTTGCCTTAACCAGAGGCCTGGGCCAGCCAGGGTGTGCGGAAAGCCTGGCTGGCTGCCTCCATCACCGGGGGCAACTCAAGCCTCCCTCCTGCTCTCCCTGTGGCCATAGCCACCTTGGTTGGGTTGATTTGCATACTCACTCCTGATTGGCTGGTGGACACGGCTTATGGGTAGCAGAGGTATGATCAATTTGCTTATTACTTTTTTATTAGATAAAATACTTTTGTCAGATGGGCAAAAAAATATAGTTTTTGTTATGCCCCAGAATGTTAGTAATTATGTGTGTCATGAGATGAAAAAGGTTGAACTCATTGCTCAAGGGAAACACATTATGATTGGGGGTCAAAGGGGCACCTGGCCTTGCTCTTGAGGGTTGGGGGAAACTCAGTCCTGACCTGGGGAGCTCTGGGTCACTCGTTCATTCATCCATTCGTTCATCCTGTAGGTATTTAGGGATCACTTACTAGGTGTCAAGCGTGTTGCAGACACCACGGATTCCTGCCTTGGTGGAGACCCCAGCCAAGTGGTTTGGTGGGCACCAATCAAATCATCCCAAATGACTAGACAATTGGTAATTTAAATACGTGTATGGTGCTCTCTCTCCTCCTGTTTCCCCGAAGGCTATGGCCACAGGGAGAGCAGGAGGGAGGCTTGGGTTGCCCCCGGTGATGGAGGCAGCCAGCCACGCTTTCCGCACACCCTGGCTGGCCCAGGCCTCCGGTTAAGGCAAAAAGAGTTTCAATGGCTGCTGCCTCAGAGCAAGCGGAAGGCTTGGCTCTGCTCCAGGCTACATATATGGTGCTCTACCTCCAGATACCTTTGCTCCCAAAGAGGCGCTACGTCTTATTTTCAGGGGAGGTCTTATTTTTCCATGAAGAAGAATACGGTCCACATTTATTGTCGAGCAAAATAAAAAAATAAAAATTTATTACCTGTATTCGATATGGTAGTCGTTGTCATCACAGACCAGCTCACGGATGGGCCGCAGCTCAGCCGGAGCTGTTCAGGCAGGGCGAGGTCTCTTTACATCAGGAGTCAGACATCTTACCCTGGCTTTGGGGTTCCTTCTATTCTGGGGAGGCCTTATTTTCGGGGTGGGGGGGAGGCCTTATATTACCGCCAGAGGCAAAACTGGAAGTAGGTCTTACTTTCGGGGGATGTCTTACTTTTGGGGGATGTCTTACTTTCGGGGGAACCGGCTAGGAGCTTGTTCGCATCTCCGCACCTTTGTAAAAAAATGCACTCTCTGGCCGCCTCACAGTCCCAAACCCCTTAAGTCTCCTCCCAAGACTTGCCAGGAGAATCCCAAGCAGGTGGGGGAGAGGGCTCCGGGGCGGCTCGGGCTTGTTTAGGGGCGGGGACCCCCGGACACAGCGGAGATGACCAGGAGCAGGTGGAGAGGGGTTCGATTCCGGGCCTCCCTCCGGAGCAAGCAGCCCTGGCGGCGGGCAGTGGGCCGGGTGGGGAGCAGGGGAAGGGAGCCAGGCCGGGGCGGCAACCAGCTTCTCGCCCCCATTTCTGAGCCGGAGGGGGCCACCGCCGGCGGGGCTTGGAGTGGCAAGAGCGGTTTGGCGGCGGCGGCGGCGGCGGTGGCCTGCTATAGGTGGTTTCCCTGCGGCGGGGGCGGGCCCTACGGCAGACTCGCCTTCTGGTTGGCTGCGGCGGGGGTGGGCGGGGCTTTGAGTGGGAAGAGCGGTTCGGCGGCGGCGGCCTGCTATAGGTGGTTTCCCTGCGGCGGAGGCGGGCCTTACGGCAGACGCGCCTTCTGGTTGGCTGAGGCGGGGGGTGGGCGGGGCTTTGGGGGGGCGGGGAAAGGCCCGGTCCGTCCCCGCGCGGCGGCGGGCCGTGGGCGCTGTTCCGGTTTAAAGGGCGAAGGTGCGCCGTCGCGGCTCCGCTGGCGGCCGAGTTCGGGTGGCGGCCCTCGGGACCGGGCCGGCCGGAGGAGCGCGTCGGGCGGCGCGGCGCCATGCGGAGGCTGCAGGTGGTGCTGGGCCACCTGCACGGCCGGCGCGACGCGGGCCCCACGCCGGCGCTGCAGGCGGCGCCGTGCTGGGGCGGCCCCCCGCGCGCCTCGCCCGAGGACGTGGTGGTGGTGCACGGGCGGCGCACGGCCATCGGCCGCGGGAACCGCGGCGGCTTCAAGGTGGGTGAGGCCCTGGCGCCGGGGTCCGACTCCCCCAGCGGTGACGGCCCTGCCTCCCCGGGGGTGGGCAAGGGGGGGGGGCGGGCAGCGCGCATCGCGGCGTCACCGCGGCCACGCCTCCCGCCGCAGGACACCACCCCCGACGAGCTCCTCTCGGCCGTCATGACCGCGGTCCTCCAGGACGTCAAGCTGAGCCCGACCCAGCTGGGAGACATCTGCGTGGGTGAGCCCGCCGCCCCGGCCCCGGGCCCGGCGCCCTTCGCCCTCCGCTCCCGCTGCGGCCCCCCGACGCTCCCCCAGCCCCAGGCACGGTCCTGGGTGTTTGCCCCGAGAGGAAGTCCTCCCGCCCCGAGAGGAAGTCCTCCCGCCCCGAGAGGAAGTCCTCCCTCCCCGAGAGGAAGTCCTCCCGCCCCGAGGAAGAGTTTGTCCTTTTAGGGCTAGACTCCGCGCCCCGCCTCCAGGCACCTGCTGGGCCCTCCCTGCACACACTCGGGTATTAAGTGGTTGGAAGCAGGGCTGTCAAGGGACGGACATTCCAGCGCCAGCACACGGGGCCCCGGGTTTTGAGGACCTCCTCGGAAACAGGAAACGATAGGATCCCCACGGATCCCCACATCCAGGCTCTGCCACAGCGGGACGGAGGCAGCGCCCAGGGCAGTCTAGTCCAGTTCCTCACCGACACGAGGGAGAAGACGAGGCCTGGGAACGGGCAGCGGAGCTTTGGATCTGAACCCAGAGCTGGGATTGTGAGGCGGCCAGAGAGTGCATTTTACAAAGGTGCAGAGGTGTGAACTTGGGCCTGAACTTGGGCCAGCCCTTCTCTTCCACCTCGCCTCTTCCCGCCTCCAAACATAGCACCAGGTCTGGCAACAGCCTGGTTCCATCAGCACCTTGGAGGGCGCCACCCCTCGGCTGGAAATCAGGGTTCCACCGGCACAGTGCCAGCGGGGATTGGCAGACGACACCTGGGGAGGTGTGGGTTTGCAGAGCCCCATTTCCCCGAACCGACAGAACCAGTTTGGTTGACATCCTTTCCTTTGCATGACACCTTTCAAGGCAGGCAGCCTGCCCATGGTGTGCCGATGGGGAAAGATAGGGTGCAGGGGGTGAGGGAGCTTGGGACCCTCAGGGGTTGTCTAGGGTGTGACCAGGAAGAGCTGCTATAGAGCTTGCTCCCCCCAGCTCCCCACTTTGACATTTCAGAGCCTGGAGGGAGCCTGTTTCTGAAGAAAAGATCTGGAATGTTCCCTCTCGGGTATTCACACATGTACCTCCGTGCCCCAGCCCCCACTGGGCACTGAGCCAAGGTTTGTCGTCCACAGGAAATGTGCTTCAGCCGGGGGCCGGGGCGGTCATGGCCCGAATCGCTCAGTTTCTGAGGTGAGCGACCGGTTCTAGCTCTGGGTTGGCCATGTTGACTCTCGAGGGGGCTCAGGCTTTGGGGAGCTCAGCTTGTGGATGGAGAGACTCAGCTCGGGCACCAGACGCGGAGGCAGCCAGCGTCCTCAGCCCCGGGCTTTCGAGAACCCTACCTTTCCTCTACTTTGAAGGGAGATGGGTCACCTGTCACGGGGCTAAGACAAACAGGGCCTGTGGCAAGAGATCTCTGTGACCTGAATTTCAGCCAAAGTCAAGTTAGCCCAAGCCAGTATTTACAAGTACTGTTTGGACTCTCCTCCTCCGCTAGGTCAGTAACCAAGCAGGTACCCTGAAGAGTGACGCTCGGCTTTTTTGCCAGTTGAGCAAGTGGGGACCTTCAGGCGTGTCCCATCGGTAGAGACTTGGGGACAAGGCAGTGCCCTAGGCGAGGGGTGGCCCAGGAGGGGCCCTGGTAAACCTGCCCTTCGCTGCTTGCTGTCCCAAGTCAGAGGAGGAGTGCTTATGTTACTTTCCTGTGCAGATTTAAGACCCGCTTAGAGGAGAAATAATGGGGACATTGGCCGGTGAAGGAACAGGAGCCCTGACCAAACCTCTAGGGACTAGAAGAGGTTCGGCTGTTTAGCCTGGTGTTCGGGGACCCCCAGGATCTGGCTCCAGACTTGCCTTCCGGCCTATGTCCCAGCTGCTGACTGGCCCTCCCGCCCCGTTCAGCCAGCCTGCCTGCCTCCTGTCCCCCATGCTGTCATGGTGTCCCCTCGCAGCGCCGTCGCTAGCTCCGCTCTGCCTGGCTACCCTCTGCCCAGCTGCACCATTTGCCCGCCTTCGCTGAGCTCCAGGCTTAAAATGAGGGCCTCTCCAGGGGCCAGCCTCGTGCTTCCTTCTGTTCTTTCCCCTCTGCTCTGCTGTTTCTGTCTCTGCTAGTTGATTCATTCTCTGTGCTGGTCATGCAGCCTCTAGACCAGTGGTCGGCAAACTCATTAGTCAAGAGAGCCAAATATCAACAGTATAATGATTGAAATGTCTTTTGAGAGCCAGATTTTTTAAACTTAAACTATATAAGTAGGTACATTGTTATTAACTTAATTAGGGTACTCCTAAGCTGGCCTTTGCTAAAAACTCAAGGGGCCAAAGAGCTGCATGTGGCTCTCGAGCCGCAATTTGCCGACCCCTGCTCTAGGGCACTCTATTATGAGCATGTCCACACCCCTCAGGTGGTGTCTTGTACTGAATCGATGTTTAGTGTGCACTTGGGTTGGTAACTAGAGAGTTGGGGGACCTAGGAGACTATCTGCACACCAGCATCACCTACCGTTCAGTCCGTGGATCTGGGGGGTGGGGGGGTCTGGTGGTTTCCCCAGGGCAGGTTACATGAGGAGGGGCAGCCCCACCGGCTTCCAGGGCAGAGACCAGGCTGGGAGTCCCGAGGAACTCACCAGAACAAGAAATGTCAGAACATCTGGTACCCATCAGGGTCACACCAGCTGGGAGCAGGCCTTCCAGAGAGAAGGGGAACAGAAAGGTCTAGCCACGCGGTTACTCCTAAGGCTGAGGAGCAGAGATGGTTTCTGGCCTCCTACTTTTTGTCCTTTGGGAGAAGAAGATATATGATAGCTTTCATTTTTTTAATCTCCAAAGGGAAAGAAGGATCCATCCCTGTGGCCTAACTAGCCTTGTCTTGCCTTTGGCTCTGCTTGGCTTTGATGGATGGGGGTTCGGGGAGCATGCACTTATACGGCCCTGGGGACGAGTGCCTGTAGAGATGGGGTCTGCCCGCGAGGGATCTGGCCTAGAGAGGGACAGGCTGACGGTGGCCTCACCTTCCGTTTCAGTGACATCCCAGAGACGGTGCCTTTGACCGCTGTCAACAGACAGTGTTCTTCGGGGCTCCAGGCAGTGGCCAACATTGCTGGTAAGTCGTCCCATTGCCCCAGCCTGGCCGTGGCCCCGGCTCTGTGAACTTGGGGCAGCTGAGTCACCCTCTACTGGGCAAGCAACGAGGATGTCTGAGAGGACCCTCAGCCCAGAAAGAGGAGGAGAGCCTCCTGCACTCCCCCCCGCCCCCCGAGGCTTTTCTGGACACTCCTGGGCCTTCCCAGTCTGAGGCTGGAGCCCCCGGGGAGACCAAGTGGGGATAGGCCCCCCAGTTCCGGAGCAGGGCGACTCTGTTGAAGGATGTTTATGAAATGCTTTTGTTGCAGGTGGCATCAGAAATGGGTCTTATGACATTGGCATGGCTTGTGGGTAAGAATTTCTTTCTGCCAGAGCTTATTAACCAACCAGCCTGTGACAATAAACTAATATCCAGCTCCTGAGGTCAGAGAGGCCCGTGGTTTCAGGGTTTCCCCCTTAGGCCGCTGCCTGGAAGAGGGTTCCTACCGAGGGGGCTCGGAAGTAGCCCTCGGCTCTGGCTGCTCGGGAATCGTGCACCTCTTGGCACCCGGGCGGAAAGGAAGTGGGCTATTCTAGGCGTTCTTTCTGGGAACCTGGCAGGCTGGAAACTGGGCGTGAGAAAATAGATCTCTCGGCTTTCCTCCCACGGCCCTTGTTCGTTCACGATGCCGCCGCCGCCGAGGGAGCAGTTGCAGTTTTGCTTCCCTAAAGCCGGGATCAGCTGTCTGCTCGGAACTGGTTTACCCGCTTTCTGGGGCTGTCTCCCTGTCCTCCACCCTGGCACCACGGCGGAAACTGCTGGCTGCCTCCTGGGTTCCGAGGGGCCTGGCCACATCTGTGGGGTTTGGTCACTGTCCTCGTCTTTGGCCGCAGCTTCTGCAGACGTTGTACTGGGCAGTGGCTCCTGGGAGGCACAGGGGGTGGGGGCCAGGCTTGGGGGGGCGTCCGGTGCTGGGAGAGCAGACCAAGCGAGGGCTTTGGCAGGCCTGGGGGGGAGTGGGAGGGGCAGTGAGTGGCCCCTTTCTTCACTGAGCCTTGCTGGGCCTTTTCAGGGCTCTGCCCACTGGGGCTGGGCTGTATCGCCCTGTGTCTGCAACTGTAAATAAAACCAAAGGTCGCAGCAACACGGCCTTTGGCCAGGAGAGGGCCACTGGCCAGTCTGCCCTCTGATCAACCTCACACCCCTCTCTCTCACTGCGGGAGGGAGGAGTGTGGCACCTGGGGAGAAGGCTGGAGCTTAGTGAGTTTCTTAGACACATCTGAGGCCCCACGCAGGTGAAGACCTCGTTACTAGGGTATTAGGTCTGAGCCGGGACTGTCCCCCATGTCACAGGCTGGCCGTCCCTGTAGGCTCCGATCATGAAGAGTATCCCAGAACATCCAGTGAGGAGTGGGCTCTGAGGCCAGGCCACCTAAGTTTGGGTCCCGGCTAAAGGACCAGGAACGAGTTCGCTCTGTGGGCCTCAGTGTCCTCATCTATAAAATGGGCATAGCCACCTCTGCCCTGAAGTTGAGATTAAATTAACAACAGCTAATGCTCTGAGGCATCTATGTGACCGAGTCTGTTCTGATAACCACACACTCAGGCTATCCAGAGGCGCCTGTGGCTCTCATGTCTAATCACCAGACCACAGCAGTTAGAGAAGAGTCCTGGCCCTCCTTACACCCCCACTCAAATGAACAGATGGGGAAACTGAGGCACAGGAGGAAGAAGATGCTCAGGATGAACAGACAGCATTGCTGTCTGTGCCCCCTGGACAGACTTTAAAATAGTGCTGGGCACACGGAGGCTTGTGTGTTATCAGTCCTCGAGGCCTTGTGTCCCCCACCTCCTCAAAGCCTCTCACCACAATAAACCATCTCGCTTCCTCTCGGCCCCAGCACTTCCTCATCCATGCGGTCACGTCACTTGGGCCTGCATCTTGTGAAATTTCTCTTCTTTCCTCCGAATCTGGTCCTGAGGACGAAGCCCTGGGCTTGTTGGGCGTTTTCCCCTCTGTGGCCGACGCCAGCCCGAGCCAGGGGGGCAGCTAAGTTAGGGGAGCATAATCCTGCCGTGAGGGCGGACCATGCAGTGCTCTGCCCCCCATCCCAGCTGGGGCTCATTGGCCGTATCCTGGGGCTCCCTGCTTCGTAGCACCTGTCAGCTGCACCGGGATCCTTGGCTGAGTCTAATGATCCCCTCTTCTTCCTCCTCCTCTTCCTCCTCCTCAGTGTGGAGTCAATGTCCTTGGCGGACAGAGGGAACCCTGGAAATATCACTTCCCGCTTGGTGGAGAAGGAGAAGGCCAGGGATTGCCTGATCCCCATGGGGTGAGTGTTCGCCTGGAGCCGCGAGCCGTGTCTGTCCCTCGGCTCCCTGGCTGGCCCGGAGCGGGGCCCGGGACGCGGGTCAGCTTGCAGTGGGCGCTGCCATCCGGGCCTGCTGCAGCGTGGTCTGCTCTGCAGGGACTCGGGAGGGGGCTCGATGCCGCCCTTTCCTGCACCCCCGGGCCCTCCCTGTGCCTCTGCGTTTCCAAACATGGCCCAGCCTGCCCCTCCCGCCCTGGGGGTTCAGCCACCGAGGGAGGATGCAGCTGCACCCAGTGCCTTGGGACAGTCCTCAGCCAGGAAGCTTTGGTACTGGACGTGCCGGGCAAGGAACTTGGGCCCAGCAGATGCAACATGGAAAGCGTGTTGTTGGCCTAGACCAGTGGTTCTCAACTTGTGGGTCGAGACCCCTTTGGGGGTCAAACAACCCTTTCACGGGGGTTGCCTAAGACCATCGGAAAATGCAGATATTTACATCACGATGCATCACAGTAGCAAAATTTCATGGTTGGGGGTCACCACCACATGAGGAACTGTATGCAAGGATCGCGGCCTTAGGAAGGTTGAGAACCACTGGCCTAGACAGTGGTCGGCAAACTGCGGCTCTCGAGCCATACACAGCTTTTTGGCCCCTTGAGTGTGGCTCTTTCACAAAATACCACGGCCTGGGCAAGTCTCTTTTGAAGAAGTGGCGTTAGAAGTTGAAGTTTAAAAAATGTGGCTCTCAAAAGAAATTCCAAACGTTGTGCTGCTGATTTTGGGCTCTGCTGATGGATGAGTTTGCCGACCACTGGCCTAGCATGTTAGTTCTGCTGCTGGTGTCAGAGCTTCTGGGCCGCTCAGAGCCCGTGGGCAGGGCAAACTGGCTCCACCTTAAGTTCAGAGGGCGATGCATGGGCTCCTCCACACCCAGTGACCGTGTCTCCCAGAGAAGCCGTAAAGCCAGAGGCCCAGGCCAGAGGCCTCCCTGTGGCTCTGGGCTCCACGTACAGTGAGCAGGAAGCTTGGGTGTGCTCTTCCCAGACGGGCCTCACCTGCCACATTACAGCCATTTTCTGAGGCAGAAGGGGAGCCAGCCCAGAACCCCCAGCAGTGCCCTCCCAGGCCCTCATCTGCCCCTCGCCTCTCCTGGTCTCTGGGGTTCGAGCTTCTTAGGATCTGGGTGACCCCCCGTCTGTGCCCCGGCACTCCCTGAGTCTTCATTACTGTCTCTGTGCCACGGGCTGGCCTTCCTGTCCTCCTGGTGCCCAGTTCCACCGCCGGGCCAGTGCCAGGCTGCCAGACTCGCCCACACTGTGCCGTCTGTCTTCCAGGATAACCTCGGAGAATGTGGCCGAGCGGTTTGGCATTTCACGGGAGAAGCAGGATTCCTTTGCCCTGGCTTCCCAGCAGAAGTGAGTGCTGTGTGGGGGGGAGCGTTTCAGAGCTGACCTGAGTGGTCTCAGGCGAGGCCGTCCAAAGACCCGCACCAGGGCAGCGAGTGGTGTCCCCGTCTCATGCCTGGCAGGGCCAGTGGGCATTCTTAGCACTTCCACGTGCTACTATTGTCTGTTCACCCTGAGCGTCTTCTTCCTACTGGGCCTCAGTTTCCCCATCTGTTCATTTGGGACGGGAGGAGGGGTGTGATGAGGGCCCGAACTCCTCTCTAACGGCTGTGGTTTGGCGATCAGACAGCATGGCCACAGGCGCCTTGGGTAGCCTGAGGGTGAGGCCAGCATTGCCAGGCACCTGGGCACGGCTTCCTGAGGCAGGGGCTGGGGCTGACATCAGAACCCCAGACCTGGGGCGCTGGCAGGGGCAGGCTGAAGCTGGCAAACCCTGCTGCCCAGAGGGAGGGCTTCTCAGAGGCACTGCACTGGTTCTTAGCCACTTGGCGCCGAGTAACCATGAGAGAATTCGGTGAGGGCTGTGGGTTTCTCACCGGGGAATGCCCTGGGCGCTTACATTGTGCCCGCAATTGGAAGCAAGATCCTAATAAAGGGCACAGATGGAACTGAGCCGTTCTGATCAAACAGAGAAGTTGGCAGAATCCAGCACAGATATCCCTGGGGCTCCATCCTCGCTTTGGCAAGAAAGCCGAGCAGGCTCAGTCCCTCTTGGCTGTCAAACTGAACGGGGCGCCCCCACCCCCTTTTCTTCCCTTTGAGGCTGGAATTGGCCGAGATCTGAGGCCAGCGGTGAAGAAGGGCTCATAAGGAGGCCCAGGTTGGGGTCGTGGGAAACCCACACCCGTCCCTCAGAGCTCCGCCAAGATGGGGCAGCGGGCAGTGTGGGGGGGTCCCCAGCATTTTGCAGTCTGAGCCGGGTGCCAGCCTCAGCGGGGAGGACGTGGAGGCAGCAGAGGGACCCCAGGCCGGAAGGGAGCCTCACGGTCCGCGGTCTCCGTCCGGCAGGGCAGCCAGGGCCCAGAGCCGGGGCTGCTTCCAAGCGGAGATTGTGCCTGTGACCACCACGGTGCACGACGACAAGGGCACCGAGCGGAGGGTCACCGTGGCCCAGGACGAGGGCATCCGCCCCAACACCACGCTGGAGGGGCTGGCCAAACTGAAGCCTGCCTTCAAGGAGGGCGGCTCCACCACTGCGGGTGAGGCTGGGCTGGGGCAGGCCGGGGCAGGCCGGGCCCGGGACCCGGGGAGCCGGGCGCCGCCGGGGAGGGAGGGAGGGCGCGGGGGGCCTGGGCCGCCTCAGACCTGCCCCGAGGCCGCCTCACCCCTGCCGTCTGCTTCCAGGAAACTCCAGCCAAGTGAGCGACGGGGCGGCGGCCATCCTGCTGGCCCGGAGGTCCAAGGCCGAAGAGTTGGGCCTCCCCATCCTCGGGATCCTGAGGTCCTACGCGGTGGTTGGGGTCCCCCCTGAAATCATGGGCATTGGCCCCGCCTACGCCATCCCCGAAGCTCTGAAAAAAGCAGGTAGGCGGCTCCTCCGGGCCCTGGGTCGGGACCCCCCTTCCGCCTCTCCTGCCGTTGCCGGAGGGCGGGGTCCTGTGGGACAGACCAGCACCCCCTGCCAGAGCCCTCCCTGACCACACAGCTGGGACCCCCTCCTTCACCGGGAGCAGAGACAGACGCACCAGGCAGCCTAAGGCCAGGGATGGGCTGGGATCTCGCGAGACGGGGAGTCCTGTAAGGGTCAGGGGCCACTGGTCAGCTCCGGTCTTTGCCCCTCGCTGCAGGGCTATCGGTGCACGACGTGGACATCTTTGAGATCAATGAGGCCTTCGCCAGCCAGGTGAGCTCTGCTCCCCCCCTTCCCCGGGCCCTCGGCAGCCCCGTTGGGAGCCGGGGTGCAGGGGACGGGAGGGAGGCAGTGAGAGCTGATGGTCTGCCTCCTCTCAGGCTGTCTACTGTGTGGAGAAGCTGGGACTGCCCCCCGAGAAGGTGAACCCTCTGGGGGGTGCCATCGCCTTGGGCCACCCCCTGGGCTGCACTGGGGCTCGACAAGTCATCACGCTGCTCAACGAGCTGAAGCGCCGTGGGAAGAGGTGAGGCCGGCTCCCCATGGGGGTGTCACGGGGGATCCCCAGGCTGGGCACCCGAGGGAAGTGGGGGGAAGTATGTTAGCACACGCTCCGAGATACGATACGGGGCTGTGACCCCCGTTTTCCACGAGAGGCCACCTGAAGGGGACCCGGCCGGCAGCAGACACCTGCCGTGTGTGTGCCCACGCGGGCAGGCGGGGAAATTCCACACCCCACCTTCCGTCCTCGGCGCCCAGGGAGGCCTCGTCTACCCAGCCCTGCCTGGTCTGGAGCCAGCTTGGGGGGGCTTCTCCCTTCCTGCCCTCACCCAGCCATACGGTGTTCCTTCCACAGGGCGTACGGGGTGGTGTCCATGTGCATTGGCACCGGAATGGGCGCTGCGGCTGTCTTTGAGTACCCCGGAAACTGAGCGAGGCGAGAAGGCATCTGCAGGAGTGACGCTGCGTGGGAAAGCTCGGGGTGGCGGCTGTGGGCAAATCGAGGCACTTCCGCTAATTGGGAGAACGTGACCACCGAGGACGCGGTACCGGAGTGGGTGGGGCACTGGGGCACCCAGGCCACAGGCCACCATGTCATTCCCGGGAAGCGACCTTTGGATGAGGCGTGCAATAGACAGAGCAACTGTATGTCAGCTTCTTCCCACGTCTGTCTGGCCACGTCTGATTCTTACCCACCATGGTCTGCCCGCGAGGCGGCCGCAGGGCACAGACACGCAGGACCTGAGCCGAGACGCCCCCCTCAGTCCGGGGCTGCTCAGGGGTCCTCCGGCGTGTGCCCCGCACAGCACATCGGTCCTGAGCTCGGGGCCATGTTTATTTCCACGGGGGGCGGGGGGCGGGGGCGCGGCTCTGAGGGCAGAGCCTCACAGCTGGTAGGGTGGCATGAACCTCTCATCGTACGAGCCTCGGCCCCGGAGCCGCAGCGTGCAGGCTTTCTCGCCGAGCATGCCTTCCACCACCAGCGTGGACTCGTACAGCTCGTTGCTCCTGTGGGCGCGGGGGGCTGGGGTGAGGCAGGAGGGCCAGCGGGGGGCGGGGCGGGCCCGGGGGCCGGGAGGGGCGGTACCTGGCGGTGAAGAGGACCTGCAGGATGATGGAGGTGGGGGGCGCGTTGACGGAGCGGGCCTCCAGCAGCCCGCTGCTCGGGGAGACCCGGAACGCCACGGACTCCTTGTCCAGCTCCTGGCCTGCCCGCGGGGAAGGGAGCGCATGCGTGGCCGGCAGCTACCTGCACGGCCCCAGGGAGTCCCATCCCTGCAGACACCCCGGTGGTGGGGTCAGCCCTCTTCCCGGGGGCCTGGCCTGTCAGCGCGCCTCCTGGGGGCAGGAAGGACGGCCGGGCATACCCATGAGGCCGGGCATACCCATGAGCACGGTCCAGTAGCTGCGGCAGCCGCTCAGGTTCATCAGGTAGATCTCCCGGACCCGCTCCTGGTTCACAAAGCAGGTGCCGAAGTCCACCCAGCTGGTGGAGAGCTGCAGCTCGGGCACCGCCACCGTGGCCTTCAGCGGCACCACCTGGGGGACAGAGCCGTCCGCTCAGTGGGGACAGATCCGTCCACTCCCGGTGGGCTCCGAGCCAGCATCTCTGGGACACAAGCCCTGCCGACCCCAAGTACCGATGCTCCTGAGGAGCAGGAAGGGGGAGGGGCTGGCACTGTACCTAAAGCCCGAAGCTGCTGGTGGGCGTCTGCACAGAGGACGGCGCCATCTGCTCCCCCCGCCCCCCTTGCTCTGACCCAGCTCTGGGGCTCTGCTCCCTAGTCGGTGCTGCCCTGCCTTCCTCCTGCTCCCTCGGGGGCCCCAAGGCCCAGCCTTGTTTTCCTTGGGCCCCGGCCATCCCCCCCTTTCCTTGGCATCGGGCCCTGCCTGTGCCACCACTTCGCCCTCAGGCACTGCCAACCCACCTCCTCGCCGTGGCCTCCCGTGCCCTGGCTCCAGAGCTCAAACCCTCTGGCCTCTCTCAAATCCACCTCTGAGGCCAGACCCCTTCCCTTCAGCTCTCTCAGGGGCTTCTACCTGCCTGGCCCTCCAGCTCAGCGCCACGCCACAGCCCGTGACCTGTCACGGTCCACAGAACGAGGCCTGTGGTACTCCAGTACTCAGCCCCACACGAGCCCGAGCATCTGTCTCGGGTGCTCACTCTTCCCACCCATCAGGCCATTCCCTCGGCCTGCCTTTTCAGTATTAAATGGGAGGCTTCACCTGCCACCTCTTGCAGGAAGCCTTCCCTGATTTTTCACTTTATAGCACCTCACCTGGCCCTGAGCGCCTAAGATAAGTAAGGATGGATGACCCTCCTCTCTCCATGGCAGGGCCTCTTCCGAGACAGGCTGGGCCCTCAGTAAGGACCTGGGGTCCTCTATTCCTGAGGGCCCTGTCCGGTTTGTCTTCCTCGGACCCCACCGGCACAGGCCTGGGACTCACCTGAGTGGTCTGGTTGGCATACTCCAGGAGCAGGTTCTGGGTAAACACCATCTCTTTCTCTCCGCTCTCGCTCTGCCGAATGTCCACTCCGGGCAGCATCTGGTCAGCGGGGAGCTTCTGGTAGGAGAGCAGCTCCAGGGAGAGCGAGAAGGACACGTCCACCTGGCGGACAAGATCCAGCCGGCACCTGAGGCTGCAGAAGGCACGTGGCAGCCTCTGTCCTGCCCGCCCTCCCCCCACGGCCCTGCAGGCCCCACAGGGCCCAGCTCAGTCATACATCACCGCCTGGAGGGCTCTGGGTGACCTGGCCCCCCAACCCTCCCAGCCAAGAGCCCAACTGTGCATTCCCCACCCCCAGCCAGAGCCCCGGCAGATGCATGCATCCACAGACACTGTCTGCCTGCTCTGTGCCCAGCACCCGTCACTACCCGCCTGAGGCTGTGCTGCCCAGGAACAGAGGGGCCAGAGGGGAAGACTGGCAAACCGTCCTTGAGCCTAGGCAAGGCCTATGTCCTTCTGCCGAGGACAGGGAGGAGCCTCTGATGGTTTCATATATATATTGATTTTTTACAGAGAGGAAGGGAGAGGGATAGAGTCAGAAACATCGATGAGAGAAAGACATTGATCAGCTGCCTCCCGCACGCCCCCTACTGGACATGTGCCCGCAGCCAAAGTACATGCCCCTGACCAGAACTGAACCTGGGACCTTCTAGTCCCGCAGGCCGACGCTCTGTCCACTGAGCCAAACCGGTTTCGGCTCTGATGGGTTTTAAACGGGACGTCCGGTTCAGCTTTGCCTTCCTCAGAGGCCACTGGCTGCTGCGGGAAGGGGGGCTGGGGGTGCGAGTGGGTAAGAGGACTTGAGGGGGCCCAGGTGCCACACGGGCCCAGCAGGGTGGGCGTGACATGTGTTCTTGGGCCCGGTCATCAGAGTGAACTGAGGCACTGGTTAAAGGACAGATCCTTCCTCATCTCTGCAGCTGGCCGGGGATCTATCTATAACCGGCTCTCTAAAGGCCACTCACTGGTGTGTCGCCCCGCCCCTAGACCAGTGGTCGGCAAACTCATTAGTCAGCAGAGCCAAACATCCACAGGACAACAATGGAAATTCTTCTGAGAGCCACATTTTTTAAACTTAAACCTCTTCTAACGCCCCTTCTTCAAAACAGACTCGCCCAGGCCGTGGTATTTTGTGGAAGAGCCACACTCAAGGGGCCAAAGAGCCGCATGTGGTTTGCGAGCCGCCGTTTGCCGACTACTGTCCTAGCCCGAGACATGGGTGTGGGGTGAAGAGAAGGGTTAGGCGGGGTGCAGGCAGGCAGGGGATTCGGTTTGGACCCACGGGGTGTGGAAGGGAATTCTTGTCAGGAGTCTGGCGGGCAGTACATGGCGACACTGGTGACAGCCACCCCGAAGTTCACGTTCTGAGAGGGACAGCTGCCCCCGAAGCTCTGGATGTGCGAGATGACCCAGGAGGGGCAGAGTGAGGAGGGTGAGGGCCCAGCCCCTCAGCGGACAGGAGGACGGGGGGGGGGGGGGGGGGGGGGCCCCCCCGCGGCACCCAGCCTGGCTGGCTGTCCTTGCCCAGCTGCACACACCTGGGAGCCCACAGTGAAGATGGGGTGCACACACACCCCTCAGGTGGCCTATGACCTGTCCTCGCTCCACGTGCCTCCGAAACGGAAGGAGGCGGCCGATTGCGGTTCCCCCCGCCGGCCTTCCCAGAACCATACCCCCCCCCCCCAGTTCTGCACATCCAGGGCTCTACTGTCACCGAAGAGGGACAGTCACCTGGGCAGATGACAATCACACTGTGAACCGGCCTGAGTGAGGGCCCGTGGGAAGGGAGAGGCTGTGTGCAAAGTGAAGGGGCTGAGAGGGGTCTGCTTGCCTGGGACTTGCGGGGTGCTCACATTGGCACGCCTGGTCCTTCCTACGTGTATGAGCCACCTGTGCAGAGGGCCCGTGTCTGCTGGACGTGGGGTGTCTAGTGGGAGTCGCTCCTGGTGCCCAGGGCCTGGGCTGAAGGTCACAGGTGTGGTTTGGGTACAAATGTCTGTGTGTACACGTGTGCGGTGTGTTGTCTGCACACACGTGTGCACATATGAGAGAGGAAGGTGGCCGCCCAGAGGAGTGTGCCCGGCGGGGCTGGGGCCCGGGACCCGCACTGACCAGCATGTTCTCCTGCGGGTGGAGCCCCAGCTGCCGGCCCTCGTCACACTCCTGGTGCCACTCGGCGCCGGGTGCCCGGTGGGCGCAGCCCGCTCCCTCGTGAGCCACGGAGAAGGGCCGGGCCACCAGGAGGCGGAAGTAGTGCGGGATGTCCGTGGTGTTGGTCAGCTTCAGGTGGTGCGTGGTCACCAGCTCGCTCAGCACCTGCGTGCGCACCGAGGGGGCGGCGAGGATGCATCTCCCCCCGCCTCAGGCCCCCGGCTCGGGGCTGGGGGGGGGGGGGTGCTGGGTCTCAGAGGGCACACACTCACCCCCGCACAGGGCTGCTCGGGGATGAGGTCGCTGGCCTGCAGCCGGAACTGCATGCCGCCGCCGTAGTCCCGCTCCACGCTGAGCCTGCGGCAACGGGCAGGGTCCGGGCTGGGCCTCGGGGCCTCCTGGCAGCCCCCCGCTCTGCGTGGCCAGCCTTGGCCTGGGCTCACCTGCTGGCTGCTCTTCCCTCCCCCGACTCCCAGGGTCTTGCTCCCAGAGCCCCGTCTGTGCCCCACCAGGGTGCCCCCCGGGGGGAGGGAGGGAGGAGGACTCACTGTGCGGGCCGCACGAAGGCCTGCAGGTCCAGCCTCAGGGGTCCCACGGCGAAGTCCTGCAGGCGGCGCCGCCGCCCCGGAAGCTCCCTTTCCACCTGCCGAGCCCGGGCCGTCACTGGCGCTCGCCCCCCCCCCATCCCCTCCCACCCCGGCCCGGAGGGCTCACCTTGCTGTCCAGGCTCATGAAGCCGAGCGCGTAGCCCACACACTCCACCTTGTGCAGCACGTGGGGGCCGAGGACCATGGGCGTGAAGGAGATGGAGATGGCGCTGCTGCCGCCGGCAGGGACCACCTGGCACGGGCACGGGGCTCAGTGCGGCCTGGTGCCCCTGTCCGCCGGCGGGCGCTTCCCCAGGCGGCCCGGCCCGCACTCACCACCTGCTTGGGGCTGATGCGGTACAGGCGGTCCGAGGGCACGCCCTCGTGCTCCTGCAGGACCACCGAGATGATGGGCTCCTCGCTGTCCCCGTCGCCCGCGCTGGCGCTGGTGCTGCTCTCGGACTGTCGTCAGGGTGCGTTGGGGCTCACACGGGCTCCCGGCCCGCCGGCTCCTCCCCGCACCCGGTGGCCAGCCCGACCCATCCCCCCAACTCTGCTCACAGAACAGGCCACTTCCAGGCTGGACGAGGACGAGTGGGAGACACTGGAGGACGGGGAGGGGCTGTTGCTCTCCAGGCTCTCGGGGCGCAGGATCTCGTTGCCATCCTGGTCCCGCAGCGGGAAAGGGGGCCCGTAAAACACCAGCAGCTCCAGCAGCCGCTCCTCCTCCTCCTCCGGAGCGAACGTCTCCCAGTCCAGGCGGATGTCTGGGTGGGGGGGGGGCCCCGGCCCCCGGTGGGGGGTGAAGAGGAGGGACCAGGGGGGTGCGTCTTCCCACGCCCTGCCTCCCTGAGCCCCTCCGAGGAGGCTGCCTGTTACCCCACTCGCTGTGGGGCCTCCCTCCCTCTCTCCCGCCACTTGTGGGCAATGTTTCTGGGATTTAAAAAAAACCCAAAAACCTACAGGTTTAGCCGAAACCCGTCTGGCTCAGTGGATAAAGCATCAGCCTGTGGACTGAAAGGTCCCAGGTTCGATTCCGGTCAAAGGCATGTACCTTGGTTGCGAGTGCATCCCCAGTAGGGGGCGTGCAGGAGGCAGCTGATCAATGTCTCTCTCTCATGGATGTTTCTAGCTCTCTGTCCCTCTCCCTTCCTCTCTGTAAAAAATCAATAAAATGTATTTTAAAATAAAAATAAAAAAATCTACAGGTTTATACCCTCCTGCTCTACCCAGCTTCTCCCAGCCCGGCCCACCACACCCCACAAACCATAACGAGAACCCCATTTTCTCTCGTGAGCGCCTCACCACAGGGGCTGGAGTTATGCAGGCGAAGGACCCGGGTGACTGTCTCTCCTCCGGAGACCTGCGTGCTGAACCTGGGGGCAGGAGGCGGGGCTCAGCACAGCCCCAGGCCGCACCCCGGGAGCTGGCGTGGAGGCGCAGGCAGGAGGGGGCGCCCCCACAGCGATCTGCCTTCATCCTGGACTGGCCAAGACCCTGCAGTGCCTGGTGACCTCTGACCTGGTGAACTCGACCCAGGGCTGCTCACTCTCCCCTCCCCTCTCCCTACAACTCCACTGACAACACATCCCCCCTCTGTTGGTATGGGGGTTCCTGGCCACGGGACTTCATTACTACCCACAAGCCGTCTGAATTGTGCAGATCACAGCCCTGTCCCTGAGGCCTCGCCCCTCTAGGGCATCCCTGTCCCGGGCTTTCTCGCTGGGGGGCACCGGGTGGCCCCGGGCCAGGGAAGAGCGAGAAGAAAGCCGCCCGGCCGCCGGCCAGAGGGTCTCTAGGGGCCGGAGAGGAAGGGGCGAGGGCACCTGAGGGTGGGCTCCTTCTGCATCTGGTGAGCGGAGTAGTTGGTCCTCAGGAAGCTGATGGGGCAGCCCACCACCACCATGTGCACCTGGATGACCGAGGGCGGCAGGTCTCCCACCTGCGAACACACGCCGGGCCTCTGTCCCTGGTTGTCGCCGCTGCCGCCGCCTTCTCCGACTCCCCAATCCCTTCCCTCCAAGCCTTTCCTTCTCCGGCCAGCGCAGGGCCTCCCTCCTCACGGGTGGGTGCGCCCCCTGGGCACCCCAAGGCCAGTTCCCTGCCTGTCCTTCTGCTGGTTCCTGCCCCCCTCCGGCTCCGACCTGCACAGGCCTGGCCATCTTCCACCTCTTTAGAGCCCTTTCATCAAATGTCTGTATCTTTTCAATGAAAATAACTATTACTTCTCTCTGCTGATTAAAAGTAAAACATGCTTCTAATTTGCCCTAGTCGGTTTGACTCAGTGGATAGAGCATCGGCCTGGGACGGAAGGGTCCCAGGTTTGATTCTGGTCAAGGGCACACGCCCATGATGCAGGCAGCTGATCAGTGATGCTCTCTCTTATCACTGACGTTCCTATCTCTTTCTCCTTCCCTCTCCGAAATCAATAAAAACCTATTAAAAATGTTTTTATACATGATCTCACTCATTTGTGGATAATAAAGAACATTATAAACTGATGAACAAAAAGATAGCTACAGAGGCAGTAAAGCATCAAACAGACAAAGTACAGTGGGAAGGTGAGGGAGAGGTGGGGTAGATAAGAGATCAACCGAAGGACTTGTGTGCATGCATATAAGCATCACCATTGGACACAAGACACTGGGGGGTTAGGGTATGCATGGGAGTGGGGGGGGGGACAGTGGGAAGATATGTATACATGTTATACATTAATAAAAAAATTTTAAAAATGTTCTTAAAACACAGATTGATAATCACTCATAATCCTTCACCCCCAGCATGACTCGCTGTCAACATTTTCATGCACAGCTGTCTGGACAGACTTTTGTGTACACGAAACAGCTATACAGGAGGAGCATACGGCATCTCTTTTGATTATCTCTTTTCATGACGTAATTTTACTAATGAAGGTTTACAGCAGCGGTCGGCCAACTCATTCGTCAACAGAGCCCAATAGCAACAGCACAACGATCGAAATGTCTTTGGAGAGCCACATTTTTTAAACTTAAACTGCTTCTAATGACACTTCTTCAAAACAGACTCGCCCAGGCCGTGATATTGTGGAAGAGCCACACTCAAGGGGCCAAAGAGTCAGTCCCATGTGGCTCACGAGCCACAGTTTGCTGAACACTGGTTTACAGTATCACATAAGGGTTGTTCAGAATTCCATCGGATGGATGGTGCCTACATTTTATTTTATTATTATTTAAATTTTTTTTATTGTGTTACATGTATACATATCTTCCTATTATCCTCCCCCCTCCCAGGCATAACCCAACCACCCAGTGTCTTGTGTCCATTGGTGGTGCTCATATGCATGCATACAAGTCCTTTGGTTGATCTCTTATTTCCCCCACCTCTCCCTAACCTTCCCACTGTAGTTTGACTGTCTGTTTGATGCTTTACTGCCTCTCTATCCTTTTGTTCATCAGCTTATAATGTTCTTTATTATCCACAAATGAGTGAGATCATGTGGTGTTTCTCCTTCATTGACTGGCTTATTTCACTAAGCATACGGCTCTCCAGTTCCATCCAGGTTGCTGCAAATGGTAAGAATTCCTTCCTTTTATAATGGTGCCCACATTTTAATCAATCTTCGACTGATAGCCATGGATGCTTAGGTTGTTTCCTCCTCCACCCCACCCCCCTTTTATAAATGATGCTGAGAAGGAAAGTAACCTGGCACCGAGTTATCTGTTTGTGTATTAACAATCCCCCCCTAACCCCCCGCCTTGGTGAGATTTGGGAGTCAGAGGAGCCAGGTGTTGGGGGAGAGCGAGCCCGGAGGTGGGGCTGGGGTCAGGCTCCCACCCCCCAGGCCGTGACCCGCCCCCCCAGGCGTACCTTGCAGATGAGGCTGTCCCAGTACTCGCCCCACATGTTGGCGCAGGCTGTGATGTCGATGCGCAGCTGCTGGTGGGCGCCCAGCAGGCCCTGGGAAACCTTGGGGAAGAAGGACGCTCCTTTCCCGTGAGACAACATGTTTTCCATGAACTCTGGGCGGAGGGGGAGGACCAGGGAAGGGGAGTCAGGACCCCAGGGAGGGGGGCTATGCGCTCCAAACCCTCAGGTGTTAGCAAAACACTGCACCGGGCAAGCCTCCCCAGCCTCTCCCTGGCCCAGCAAACAGACCCTCCTTCCGGGACCCCAGAGTCCCGGGGCCAGCCCCCAGGGGAGCCCTCCCTTCTGAGCCCTCCCCCCTCCCACCTCAAACCCTGGGCCTGGGCCCCAGCCTACTGCCCTGGCAAGGAGATGGCCTCACTGCAAAGAGGGGTGCGGTCAGGTGGGGGGGGAGGGGCACAGCTATCTCAGGACCTGGCTAGAAAAGACACTGCGCCCTAGCCGGTGTGGCTCAGTGGACAGAGCGTCGGCCTGTGCACTGAAAGGTTCCAGGTTCGATTCCGGTCAAGGGCACATGCTCAGGTTGCAGGCCTGATCCCCAGCAGGGGGCGTGCAGGAGGCAGCCGATCCATGATTCTCTCTCATCATGGATGTTCCTCTCTGAAATCCATAAAACTATATTAAAACCAAAAAAGACACTGAGACGGCCAGGCCCACGTCCTCAGGAAGCCGAGGGCAATCCCGCGCCTGCCCCGCAGCTCTTACTCAGATGCTCTCTCGTGGCCAGCTGCCGGCGAATCCTATCCGTCTTCAGCAGGGCGGGGGACACGTCGGGGCTGGAGCGGGAGGACACAGGAAGAGCATCAGGCCGCCGGCCCCTGGCTCAGACCCGAGCCACCTCCCCTGGCCACCGGCTTTCCGGGGGACAGCTGGCCAGGGCTCTTCTCCACCTCCTCCTTTGGTCTTTGCTCCAGCTACACCTCTCCACTCACCAGCCCGGGGACTGCCCCCCAATAAACTCGGAGGGCTCTGGGGCGGGCACCCCTGGCCCAGCTTCTGACCCCAGGATATGAGCCCAACGCAGACTCCCCATCATTTGCGCAGCTTTCTGCAAAGGCCCCTGTTTCGGGTCTTCCCTGCTGACATCTGTCCAGCCTGGAGCACATACAATGGTATCTCGAGATATGAGTGCCCTAACATATGAGATGTTTGAGATACGGGCCATCGAGCGAGCGATTTTTGCTTTGAAATACGAGCAACAGTTGAGAGAGGAGTCATCGCACGGGTCGGCCGGCTGCACACGACCCACCAGTTTACCGCGACTCGAGCGTCTCATAGTTTCCCACGCCTCAAGGTTACGGAACGAATTAAACTCGTATCTCGAGGTACCACTGTACTAATTCCTCGGGGGTGGGAGAGGTAATGTTTTAGAGACCGTTAGCGGCTCCCCGCCATCTGCAGCCGTGGTTTTAAAGCTGGGCTCCCCTGTGTTAGGCAATTTGGTGGAGAGGTGTTTACAGGGGTGCGCTGGTAAACTGCCAATTGCCGTGGTGTAAATACCCTATTTTCCGGCGTATAAGATGACTTTTTAACCCAGGAAAACCTTCTCAAAAGTCAGGGGTCGTCTTATACGCCGGGTGTTATATTATAGGGCAAGTATATCCCAAACTATATTTTAACTGGAAAAGTTGGGGGTCGTCTTATACGCCGGAAAACACGGTACTTTGTGGCTGACTTCCAGTTACAGATTTGCAGGTTGCCTCACTGCCACATCTCTGCCCACACGGTTCCCTCTGCCTCCAGTAACCTCCCCCTCCTTCACCGGCCTGAATCAGAAGCCCCCCACTCGGCAGGCTGGCCAGGCAGAGGGGAAGGGGCTCCATCCCAGCCTCTCACAGGCCCTCTCAGGGTCGGGGACTGGGCAACAGAAACATCTCCTCGCTGCGTTTCCCCGTGTCCTCCCGCTCCCCAAAGTCCCCAGCCTCATGGAGGCCCATCGGGGCACCCTCCTCGCCCTGGCCGCCGCCTCTCCGGGGACTGCCCCTGAAAGAGACCAGCCTTACACGCTGGGCTTCTGGCTCAGGCGTTTCTCAGGGCTCCCGAAGTACTTGAACTTGAGGGTGAACGAGGTCTGGATCGGGGAGTGATTGGTGAGCACGAGCTGGCGTTTCACGCAGGTCCTCAGGGGCACGGCGGAGCCGAAGTCCAGGCGCAACTCCTCCTCCTGGCCGGGCTCTGTGCTGGGAATCCTGCCCCGTGCCCAGGGCATTCAGTTACACGCCAGCCCTGGCCCTGCCCAGTGAGCCCCCGTGCGAGGGGGTGTGAGCGCTGCCTAGCAATCAGCCTCCACCCTCAGACCCTCGTCTCGTCAAGCGGTCACCCCACGGCCATCTTCTGGTCAGGCCAGGATGCCCAGGGTGGCCTCAATTTCACCACTTCTCCCTGGCCCGGGGCGGACTAGCCCATGGTACCCACAGCCCTGCCCGGCCACCTCCCACCTGCCTGGACACCAGGCCTCCAGCTGTGGGGAGAGAGGACAGAAAGATCACAGAGAGGGCAAGGATGGGGTACAGGGATCTGGGCCACAGAGGTGGTTAGGGAGCCGGAGGAACCAGCTGGGAGGAGGCTGGCACCAGGGGGCAGTGCTGCTCCGTCACCTGGTCGCCTGGGCACGCGGCCCCGGCCCCAGCCCTGGCTCACCTTCTCTTGGTGCCCTCCGGAGAGATGGTGATGCTCACTTGCAGTCCCTGGGGTTTCCCCGAAATGCCCAGAACCAGTGGCTCCTTCATGCCTGACACAGTACAGGGGAGGGCCAGATCCGTCAGCTCGTCCTATAACAGAGGCCACGGGGGGCACATGAGCACGGGGGGTGGGGGGAGGGTAGCCTGGGCTCCAAAGGTCTGCCCAGAGCAGGTGGTGGCTGTGGGAGGGCCCTCCACGCAGAGGCCTTGAGTCTGTCCAGGCCCAGGTCTGTGGGAGGCTTCCAGTCCCTCAGTGAGCCAGTGCCCACAGGCCCCCCCCCCAACCCACACCCTTCCTCATGCTCCTGGCTGTGTCTGCTCCAAGTATCTGGACGTGCCCACCCTGCAAGTGGGTGTCTGCAGAAGCGACACGTTTACTCTGATGAAAGTGCTACCGCAGAAGTCAAACCCTTCCTGCGAGGGTCCGCCCCGGGCCAGGCCAGGTGCATCCATGTCGCCTGGAGCTCAGGCTCGGCTGTGTAAGACAGGCCACCGAAACAGGGGTGGCTCAGTGGATAGAGCGTCGGCCTGCAGACTGAACCGTCCCAGGTTTGATTCCGGTCAAGGGCAGGTACCTCAGTTTCGGGCACATCCCCAGGAGGGGGTGTGCAGGAAGCAGCTGATGGATGTTTCTCTCTCATGGATGTTTCTAACTCTCTATCCCTCTCCCTTTCTCTCTGTGAAAAATCAAGTCAGGCCACTGCCCCCTTGTGAGCCAGGGAGGAAGTGCAGCCTGGATCTGCAGGCTCTGAAGGAAGAAGATTCCTCTTCACAGACCACCTCCTGGCTTTCCTGCCGGCCTTGGCACAGGAAAGAGCCGTGTCCCGCGTTTAAATACGTGATTTGTTTTTAATCGGTTTCAGAGAGAGGAAGGGAGAGGGAACGAGAAAGATAGAAACACCAGTGATGAGAGAAAATAGTTGATCAGCTGTCTCCTGCATGCCCCTTCCTGGGGATCAAGCCCACAAGCTGGGCATGTGTCCTGACCGGGAATGGAATCAGCCGTGACCTCCTGGTTCATGGGTCGATGCTCAGCCACTGAGCCACACCAGCCCGGGGAAGCTGTGTCCTCCTGAGGGGGAACCTGGCAGCCAGGCAGCCTCCCAGCAGCACCAGCACAGGGCCTGCCGCCACAGCTCTGCCCCCAGGGCGAACTGGAAAGACAGGCCCGCCGTGGCCACCGGGAGGCTAGCGTTGGCGCCAAAGGCGAGATGTGGCCAGCAGGTTTCAGGGCACATCCACTCCAGGCCCGTTGCCAGCTTTCCAACCTCGTGTCCCTCAAGAACAGGCCTAACAGGAATGGGGACCCCAAATACCAGAAATATCTTCCCTCCTCCCAAAGGCCAGGCGTGGGCCGAGGCCCGCCTCCCGGGGCACAGGTGCAGCCAGCCGCCGAGAACCTTCCCGGCCCTCCGCCCTGCCAGGCCCGCTCACCTGGGTGTGAGTGGTCAGCTCCAGGCTGAGCTGCAGCTCCTCGCCGGGGCCCAGGGTGCCGCGTTTGGGGGAGACTTTGGCTTTGCACAAGCTTGCCTGGCGCCCCAGGAGCTGGCGGACACAAAGGTGGGCCTGCTGTCAGCTGCTGGAGTCCCAGGGGGGACCAGGGGTCCGGGCAGGGCGCTCAGCGGCTCTGCTGGAGGTGCAGACGGGGGGCCACAGCAGGAAGGGATGCCGGGTGCTTACTGGTGGGGATGAACCCCAGGTCCCTTCTCTTCTCCTTCCCCTCGCCCCAGATGGCCCTGCCAAGGGCAGCCTGAGGGCCAGGGTGAGGGGGAGCAGAGAGCAGCCGCCTTTGGGGCACAGGAAAGTGGCCCCTGTCCCCTGGCAGGCGGAGTAGGTTCCCGCAGCCCATGGACAGCGCCTCATCGGGGCTCCCCCCGCTGCGTGGACCCGTCACGGGCCGGTGGGCTGGCTGTGGGCACCTGAGACGCCTCGGGCAGGGAACCAGACTTCCCCGAAGACGGATTGAGGAAAAGCCAGACCAGAAGCACTGCTCCTCCAAGCACCGGGGGCAGAGGACAGGCTGCAGAGGGGCGGCTGAGCATCTGCTCTGGGGGTGCCCCAGGGGCGGCGTCTCCCTCCCCGGGGGCCTCCAGGGCTGAGGGCTCACTCACTTTGCCCCAGTGGAAGCGGGTGGGCAGGAGCGTGCCATTGATGAGGGTGATGTCCGCCTTGGTGGGCACACCCAGGTACAGGTTGCTCACCACCACCTGGCTGCTCTGGAGGTACACGTGGGGGTCCTGGATCTCGGCGTACACGGGGAGGTAGCTGGGACCCCAGGAGACAGAGGGCATATTGATCAGAAAAAGAGAAATAAATCAAGCTGCCCCTCTTTGCAAAAGACATGAGGGTCTACGTAGAAAATCCCAAGGAATCTAGTTCTTTTTTTTTAAAATATATTTTTATTGATTTTTCACAGAGAGGAAGAGAGAGGGATAGAAAGCCAGAAACATCGATGAGAGAGACATCGATCAGCCGCCTCTTGCACACCCCCTACTGGGGATGTGCCCGCAACCAATGTACATGCCCTTGACCGGAATCGAACCTGGACCTTTCAGTCTGCAAGCCGACGCTCTATCCACTGAGCCACACCGGCCTTGGCAGGAATCTAGTTCTTAAAAGCTCCTGGAACTAAGGAGGCAGCCGAGTTTACAGGGTGCAAAATCAACATTTAAAAAAAAAATCAATCAGCCGAAACCAGTTTGGTTCAGTAGATGGAGCATCGGCCTGCGGACTGAAGGGTCCCAGGTTCGATTCCGGTCAAGGACATGTACCTTGGTTGCGGGCACATCCCCAGTGGGGGTGTGCAGGAGGCAGCTGATCGATGTCTCTCTCTCATCCATGTTTCTGACTCTCTGTTCCTCTCCCTTCCTCTCTGTAGGAAATCAATAAAATATATATTTTTAAAAAATCAATCACACTTTTATATGTTAACAGAGAACATGTGGAAACAGACATTTAAAATTACTCCAGAAATGGAAAAACTGAGGCATAAATCTAATAAAACATGTTAAGGATTTGTGTGCCAAACACAACAAAACACTGATGAAAGACATTAATAAGTGGAGGGACATGTGTGTTCATGGATGGGGAGAGTTGACATAGTAAAAGTGTCAGTTCTCCCTACATTGATGTCCAGGCTTAACATATTTCTTGTCAAACTCCCAGCAAGGATTTCGCAGATATAAACAAGCTGATTATAAAACGTATATGGAAAGACAAAAGACACAGAATGACTAAAACAATTTTTTGAAAGAGCGATAAAACAGAAAATCACTCTACTGGATGCTAAGACTTACTATATACCTACAGCAATCATGAGAGTGTGCTGTGGGTGAGGGATATGCACTACCAACAATAATAAAAATATAACCCCATATATGTATATGCTTAAAAAGAGTGATGATCTCAAGAGGTAGTTCTCCAAAGAGGATATACCAACAGCCAATATGCACATAACAGATGCTCAACATCACTTGCCACCAGGAAAATGCAAATCAAATCCTCCTGAAATGTCACTTCACACACACTGGGGTGATTATCATTGAAAGACAGAGAGTAACAAATACTGAGGATGTGGAGAGGATAGAGAAGGATGGAGAGTGGTCAGCAACTGTGAGATCTGCGCCATTACATGATCTATATCTCTATATATAAAAGCCTAAGTGGCCAGTCCACCAGCTGATTGGTTGGTAGCTATGACATGCACTGACCACCAGGGGGCAGACGCTCAGCACAGGGGTGGAAACCATTGGCATGGAAACATGGAACAGAAAGAAAGATTCATCTCAGAGGGAAGGGGGAGGGTAGAGGGCCAGAAGAGGTTAACCAAAGGTCTTATATGCATTCTAGAGGCCCGCCCGGTGCATGGATTCTGCACCGGTGGGGTCCTTGGCTGGCTTGCAGGGATCAGGCCGAAGCCAGGTCTCCCGACATCTCCCGAGGGGTCCCAAATTACCAGAGGGTGCGGACCAGGCTGAGAGACCCTAGTATTATAATACATCACACACCATATGTAAAAATAAACATTAAGTAAAGAAATAACTATACTGTATTTTCCGGTGTATAAGACGACTGGGCATATAAGATGACCCCCAACTATACTTGCCCTATAATACGACACCCGGCATATAAGACAACCCCTGACTTTTGAGAAGATTTTCCTGGGTTAAAAAGTCATCTTATATGCCAGAAAATATGGTAATGCTATTCTAATGAGAAAAAGGAAATAAAAGGAGGATGTGATCGGATCAGTTAATAAAACAGAGCGGAACAAAACTACTCCTTAAGACCCAGGGGGAGAAGGCCCTGCAGAATGATGTGGGAAACAGCGAGGCACAGGGGGGTGGAGGGGGGTGACTAAAGGACTGCGGAAGATGAGCCAACCAGTCCCGGGCACCAATCCCTGAGCTCACACCCCACACAGAAGACTGGGCTGCAGCAGGATTCACCCCCCAGAGGGATGGGGTGCGGGGCAGACCCTGCAGTAACCCTGGGCCTTTCCACTATCACGGAGGGAAAGCCACCAGACAGCCAGACCCTCGTCCTGCACGCCCGTTTACAACGAATGGAATGGCTTGTGGGGCTGGCCGGCGTGGGCCTCCCCGCTGCTTGCCTTGGCCTGTTGTACCCCTCTGACAAGGCCCCTCCCTCCCACGGGGTCGGGGGGCTCGGTCCTAAGGGTCCCCCCAGGCATCCTTGGAAGAGGAGTGCGCTCGGCACACACCTACCCCCACTGACGCACGGGAAACGTACATCAGGAGCTCCTGACGCAAACCTACTTCCTCTTCCCTTTACAAACACCAATGGGGCCGAGACCAGTGTGGCTCAGTGGATAGAGCGTCGGCCTGCGGACTGAAAGGTCCCAGGTTCGATTCCGGTCAAGGGCATGTACCTTGGTTGTGGGCACATCCCCATTAGGGGGCGTGCAGGAGGCAGCTGATTGATGTCTCTCTCTCTCATCAGTGTTTCTAGCTCTCCCTCTCCCTTCCTCTCTGTAAAAAATCAATAAAAAAATATATTAAAAAAACAAAATGAAAAATGAAAAAGAAAATTAAACTGTTTCTTTAACAACAAACAAAAAAACACCAGTGGGCAGCCAGGGATGGCTAGACGTGGAAGAGAAACCAGCGAAGGAAGATTCTAAACCAAAACCTGGGGAAACGAAAGCCCATTTCCTGGGGGAAATGCAAGAGGCTGCGGCCTCCATAAGATGACAACAGTTCTGTACACAAAGCAAACGATCCAAGAGCAAGAAAGCTGGAGATTTTAGCTGAAACCGGTGTGGCTCAGTGGATAGAGCGTCGGCCTGCGGACTGAAGGGTCCCAGGTTCGATTCCGGTCAAGGGCATGTACCTTGGTTGCAGGCACATCCCCAGTGGGGGGCGTGCAGGAGGCAGCTGATCGATGTCTCTCTCTCATCAGTGTTTCTGAGTCTCTATCCCTCTCCCTTTCTCTGAAAATCAATTATATATATATAAAAAAGAAAGCTTGAGATTTCAAAACACGGTTGTCAAAAGAAGGGCATCTAGCCAATTAGCAAAATGCAAGGCAAGGCCATCTCCCTGAACGAGAAGCAAAAACAGAAAGCGGAAAATATGGGAAAAAATGGTTACATTCATGCAGTACAGATCCAGCAAGCCTTCTTCTGAGACAGACCCTCCCCAGTCCCTGGGGAAGGCTGGGCACGTGACCCAAAGAGAACCAATTAGAGCCTACCGCTGGAGTGTGTGAGCCCGGAGTTCTAAGAGCACCCCTTCCTCAGGGCAGAGTGGCCGAGGGCCCCTCTCCAACAGGGGAAAGAAAGGCCCAGAGAGAGAGAGGAGCAGAGAGGAGGGCTGGGAAGGGGCGGGAAGGGACGGGTGGAGTAGAGGAAGGGCTGGCGGGAAGGAGAGAGAGGCAGAAGAGCAGACCGGAAAACAGGCTGGGGCCCCTGCCATCACAGGGCGGGGCCGCCCCGTCTCAGGCTCCCCTTTGTGGCCTAACTTGGCTGCATCCGAGTTTCCAGCACCTGCAACCTGTGAAAAGCTGAGGAACACACGGTCCTTTAAGAGGAAAGATCAGCCTTTAATAAGAAAGATCAGTGGAGACCGGTGTGGCTCAGTGGATAGAGCGTCAGCCTGTGGACTTAAAGGTGCCAGGTTCGATTCCGGTCGGGGGCATGTACCTTGGTTGCGGACACAGCTCTAGTAGGGGGCGTGCAGGAGGCAGCTGATCGATGTCTCTCTCATCGATGTTTCTGACTTTCTATCCTTCTCCCTTCCTCTCTGTAAAAAATCAATAAAATATATTAAAAAAAGAAAAGAAAGATCAGTGGTTGGAAAGGAAAGGAAATAAAGACTGAAAGGCGTTCACTCTGCTGAGGAATCAGACTTGACCTTCACTCACAGGCCAGGCCCGCAGGGTGCCATGCAGGACTGAGAGGAAAGGACTCACACTCAGACCTGTGATGGGGAAAAGCACATTCGAACCAGACGCTGCAGGTACTCACTCCCCCAGCAGATGTCAAAGTATCAAAATGAGTCCATGTCTGTGGCCGTGAGAGTGGGGGACAGTGGCAGCCTCACAGACTGTGAGTGGAAGTATCAAACGGCACCGTGATTCTGGAGGACCCACGAAGATTGAAAGTGAGCATTTAGACGTTTTCATCACGAAACACACGCAGAAATGACTCTAAAGCACAGGGGAAATACCTTCCGTTTGAAAGATAAGAACACTCGTGTACCACTACTACGCAGCTTCTGACAGAAGACTTCCACCGGGCCGCTCAACGAAACGAGTATCACGCTTCACAGCAATTGGGCTGAGGGTGTGGGTGACAATATTTGCAGTGACTGGATAATTACGAAGGTGGTGCTGGGGACATGGGGGCTCCTTATACGATTCCATTTTTACATATTTAAGGAGTTTTCTGGAAGGAAGGAAGGAAGGAAGGAAGGAAAGAAGGAGGGAAGGAAGGA
>JAAGEH010000143.1:3590969-3604862 GCA_011751065.1 Lasiurus cinereus
AATAAAAACCCACTGCATTTTGAAGTCATTCGCTACATGTTCTGACCAGCTGACATCTTTTTAAAGTGTGCCACTCCGTAAAACACTGTGCCGTATGAAAACATGCGGATTCTCATGATCCGTCCACAGCGCATCTTAATAGACTGCCACGGACCGTGACTCCAGGTCTGACATGGAGCTACTCTCTCAGCGGGAGAAACCCTGGCTGGGAGTCAGAGAACTGGATCTCTCCGGATTCCATCACCCTGGAGCCACGGGAGCCGGTCCCTGTCTCTCCTCTCTGGAGGGAGGAGGCTGGCTGTGGTGCGGGAGTTTCCAGCTGTGCTCCGGGCAATCCCAGGGACCCCTCAGAAGCCAGAAGGGGCGGGGCGGGGCGGGGGTGCTCCTAAGGGGGTCTCTGGGCAGCCTGGGGCTTCCGGGTCAGGTTTCACAGAAGAAAGGGTTCCTGTCTGCATGCGGATACTGCCCTGCCCCCAGTCCAGGCAGGGCCCAGGCCTCTGTGGTTTCACCCTCCAAGCAGGGGGCCGGTGCCCCAGAGGGCAGGGCTGACTCCCGGCCTCTGTAACAGGACACCTGGCCAGGCTGCTGCTTTCCCATGCAAATGGCACAGCTTCTATGGCCCAGGGTGCCCAGAGAGAGAGAGAGAGAGAGAGAGAGAGAGAAGCAAGGCCGTGGGGAAAGGAGGCCGGCTTTCCAGTGGGAAGGGCAAGTCCCGGAGGAAGGGGCCACGTTAGCAGCAAAGTGGCTGTGCCACCTGCCCAGGCTCCTGGACGTGGAAGGGGAAGAGGACGACGTTCTGCCCGGGAGGACGAGTGGACCCCCCAAGACCGGGGCCTCGGCGGGAAGCAGTCAGAGGATGGGGCTTCCCCACGCAGACCGGGCCAGAGGCTCAGACTGAGGCAGCCCCCAGGGATCTGCTGCTGGCCGAGGCCTGGCCAGTGTGGCTCAGTGGTTGAGCATCGGCTCATGAACTAGGAGGTCACCGTTCAATTCCCGGGTGGCAGGCAGGCTCAATCCCCAACAGCGAACATGCAGGAGGCAGCCGATCAATGGTTCTTTCTCATCATAGATGTTTCTCTCTCTCTCCCTCTCCTTCCCTTCCTGGTCGGAAATCAATAAAAAATATTTTTTTAAAAAAAGAGTGGATGGGTCACTGCTGACGGCCGCTGGGGCGTAACAAGCACTGTGACTTGGCCGTCTTCTGGGTGGCGCATCCCACAGTCCAGGGCGATGCCACCGTTTGAACGCGGGGACGGCGATGCCTCGCACCGTCAGTGTTTCCTTGTTTCACGGGGAAAAGAACGGGCAGAGCGAGTGGAAAGGCATCTGAGCTCTCTGCTCAGAGCCTGTCCCTTTGGCGGAGGAGCCCAGGCCCAAGCGCCACCCGGCGGCAGGTATGCAAACTGCAGGCACACTCCGGCCTGAGAAGTGGGGGGCCTGGGAGCTTCCTGCCAACCGGCTCCCCATTATCTTCCCAACTCTGCTCTGCTCCGCTCTGACCGGGGAGAAACACAGGTCCGTTTCCCCATCAGACGGCGACGGAGCAAGTAACAGGAAGGTCCGTTTTGGGGTTAAAGTCTGGCGCAGAAAGAGCCCGGAAAGGACCCGCTGGCCTCAGAGATGGGAGAACGGGGAAGGGGGGGGGGGGGCACGGCCAGGCAGAAGTCTCCTCTCCCGGCCTCCACCCTCCGGAGCAGCGGTTCTCAACCTTCCTCAGGCCGCGACCCTTTAAGACAGCTCCTCCTGGGGTGGTGACCCCCAACCATAAAATTATTTCCGTTGCTGCTTCATCACTGTCATTTTGCTACTGTGATGAACTGTCATGTAAATACCTGATAGGCAGGGTGTATTTTCATTGTTACAAATTGAACATCATGAAAGCATAGTGCTTAATCACAAAAACAATATGTAATTCTATATTGTGAAATATTTCTTATTACAAATAAATGAAATGTTGTCTTGAATCGTGGTGTAGCATGGGCAACAGTCTTCCTAGGACAACAGTAAACTACATGGCTACACTTTGCTATACCGAGGAGCGGTGTGTTGGTTCCTAAGACCATGGGAAATAGGTGTTTTCCAATAGTCTTAGGCGACCCCTGTGAAAGGGCCGTTTGACCCCCAAAGGGGTCGCGGCCCACAGGTTGAGAACCGCTGCTCCGGAGTACCCCGGGGCTCACCTCCTCCCGCCGCTCCTCCAGGCACACGGCGCTCTCCTGCAGGCGCCACGTGGCGGGCAGCGGGCTGGTGTTCTGCAGGCGGATGGCCTTGGTGGCCTTCTGGCCGCGGCGCAGCAGCCCGAACTGCAGGGCTGAGACGCTGATGACCAGGGCCGGCCCCTGCGACACACGGGCCGTCACTGGGCGGGGGCTCCGTGCCCTGCCCCTGTGATCCCCCCACCCTTATCCCCCCAACCGGACCACCCGCCCCGGCCCCACCCCTCCCCCAGCCGCACCTTAAACGTGGCCTCGATGTGCAACACCACGGGCCAGGGGGAGTCTTTGATGTCACACACCAGGTCCTGGCTCGTGGGGCCGGGGACGCCCCCGGTGAACTTCAACTCAAAGTCCTCCATCTCGCTGGGCGCTGGGGGGGGGGGGGAGACAGGGAGAGCTGAGAAAGGAGGCAGGGCAGGTCCCCGGGTGTCTGACCTTCGCTGACTTTCTTTTTTTTTAAAAATATATTTTATTGATTTTTTTACAGAGAGGAAGGGAGAGGGATAGAGAGAAACATTGATGGGAGAGACATCGATCAGCCGCCTCCTGCACACCCCCCTACTGAGGATGCGCCTGCAACCAACGTACATGCCCTTGACCGGAATCGAACCTGGGACCTTTCAGTCCATAGGCTGACGCTTTCTCAACTGAGCCAAACTGGGCGGCTGCTGGAGCCGATCACGGGGACGCCCTGACCCCGCACTGGCCCCCAGCCCCGGGGGAAGAGGGGGGTCCCGCCCCCCGCAGTACCGATGGTCCCGGTGTAGGGCTCCACCTCGATGATGTGGCAGTCGCAGATCTTGCCCCACGTGTACCTGATGCGGGACTTGCTGTTGTTCCACATCTGAAGGACATGCCTGACCGTCAGTCAGATCCGGCCTGCGGGGGGATCCCCCCACCCAGCTCCTTCACAGCACCGCCCCCTCCCCCCACTGCAGGGTGTGGGCGCCAGATTCCGCCCGGACCATGAACCCGGGAGGAGGGGGCTCACAGTCCGGCCGCTCGGAGGATGCTGGGACGCTGGTAAAGGGACAGGCGTGCCCCGCCCGCATCCGTGCAAACCCGGCTGGGCCCAGGGCCCAGGCCCCTCCTCGGTGGGGTGAGAGGAGGCCGCCGCCCCCACTTCCAGCACATCTCCCCCCTCTCCCTCCCCCGCCCCGCACCTGCGCCCGGGCTCGGGGAGAGCAGCCAGGGCCGCACCTTGAAGTCCTTCTTGACGTTCAGGCCGATGTAGTTCTCGCCGGGGATGATGAGGGCGTAGGGCTCCAGGAGGATCTGGAAGGGCGCCACGGAGCCCTTCACCTCGATCTCCAGGACGATCACGTCGCTCGAGGCGAAGGACATGCTTTCCAGGTCGGAGCTGGGCACAGAGAGCGGAGCTGGGCGCCCACACGGCCCCCCGAGCCGCCCCACCGGCCCGCTTCTGCCCCAGGTGCGTGGTCTTGTGAACAGCAAACCATCGTCTCCCCACGGCTCCCAAGCCCCCCCAAATCAGACCCTCAGTCAGCGCCCCAGATGGTGGTGCATGCCTGTGGCCGAGACAGCAACTCAGCCTGCGGCCTGGCCGCCGCCTCCAGGGACCAAGCAGAGTGGAGCGCCCGGCCTGGCTCTGCACAGGACGCGGGCTGCAGACCCGGGGGGGGTGCTGGGAGCAATGCCCACCACCCGGCACACCCTGCCCCCACCCCCACCCAGGGGCCTCCAGCCTGGCTGCCCAGTGGTAACCATGAGCCTGGGGCTCTGCTCCCTGCGTGCTGAGCCCACGCCAGGCCTAGATGCCAGGGCCAGGAAAATGGGGGGCAAGTGGGGGGACGTGTGGCTCCTTCACCCCTCCTGTCCGCCTCCCTCGCAGCCCCACTCCCCTCCCCTCACCCAGGGCCCGGGCGCTCACCCCTCCAGCTCAGGCACTTCCTCTATGACCATGTGGAAAACGCTGTGAAAGTCCTTCAGCTGCGAGACAGACACAGCGCCCTGAAACCGGCCCGCAGGCCACCACAGAGTGGGGGAGAGGAGTGGCTGCAAGTGTGGCCCCTCCCCCAAAGCCCAGCTGAGCCTGAGGGGTGGGGAGAAAGGCCCTCCGGACCCCGGACCCCAAATGCGTCCCCGGCACCACCCCTCCCAGGACAGACAGGCGGCTGGACACTGGGCTGAGGCAGACCTGCTGGCCTGGCCGCACCACGGTCCCTGGCGCCTGCCTGCCTCCCCCCCCAGTGCTCCTGCCCTCTCACCGGGAGCTGCTAACCCCGCCCTCGGGGACCTGAGCCTCTTGCTCTCGGGGGGCTCCTGGGGGGGTCCCCCAAATACAGGATGCCCTTGATGGAGCTCATACCTCCGAACCCAGACTGAGGAACAGAGGAGCAGGGCCAGGCAAGACGGGAGCCCGCCTTCTGACCTCCCCCCCCCCCCCCCCCCCCCCCCCTCAGCAAGGGTTAGCCCCCCCAGGATGCTGGGGACCCGGCCAGGCCCCGAGGCGGCTTCAGCGTCACCGGAGGACACGCCCAGAGGGTGCCAATTCCACGACCCCCTCCCGGGCGGCCCGGCCCCCCACCTGGTGCGGGGAGAAGCTCAGGATGAACTCGTGGTCGGCGTAGGGGGTGAGGACGCCCCGCTCGGGGGCGATGGCGAAGGCCGTCTCCCGGTCGGGGTTGCACTTGATGTTGTCGGGGTTGAAGGGCTCTCCGGGCATCAGGGCCTGCAGGTTGGGCATCATGATCTGCCAGTGGAAGGCCAGCTCCACGTGCCTGCGCGGGAATGGACAGCGGGGCCCAGGTCAGGCCCCGATTCCGATTCCGTCAGGAGCAGGTCCCCGGCCGGCCCCCCTCCGCCAAGAAATGGCCGGGTCAGCCTCAGGCCCGGCCCGGGGAGGAGCCGAGGGGGGGAGGGGGCGCAGGTGGGTCGGGAGTCCAAGCCGGAGGCCCTCTGAGAAAGCCCCCTCCCCCCCTGCCCCCAGCAGCTGAAGGTTAGGGCCCCAGGGACTGGGGAAAGGCACACACAGGGAGGCCTGCTCCCACCACCGAACTGGGGGGCTCTGGACACCCCCAGATCTCAGGAAAGTGTCTTCAGTGTCTCCCCCCACACGAGAGTTGCCACGTCGACCCCCATCCTACGCCCCACCTCTCCAGCTCTGCCTCCCAGGACCGCTTGGCCGGAAAGACAGGTGCCCACTGGCGGCCAGGAGCGGGGAGAACTCCATGGCTGGGGGAGGGGGGCTCCGGGTGCTGTGGGGGCAGCTGGCAGCGGTGACAGAAGCCGGGGTAAGGCCGCTGGGTCGCCGGGCAGCCTGAGTGGGAGGCTCCGTGAGGCCTGTCCTGGAGCCATGGCAGTGAGCACGGCGCCCACAGCCAGTCTGTCTGACCCTGAGACAGGGATGGCTCCCCGCCTGGACAGGGCAGGCCCGCTCCGGAGCCCCCTCCCGGCTGGGGGTGGTCCCCGATGACCAGCGCTGCCCGGGGTAGCCTCCTGCGGCGATGGGGATCTCTCTGCGATGACGGTCTGAGGCCACCAGCCATGGTGTGGCGAGTACTAAAACGTGGCTGGGCCACTGAAGAAGGGAGTTGTGTGGTGTGTTTTTTTTTTATATCTATATATACATTTTATTGATTTTTTACAGAGAGAAAGGGAGAGGGATAGAATGTTAGAAACATCAATGAGAGAGAGACATCGATCAGCCGCCTCCTGCACACCTCCTACTTGGGGATGCGCCTGCAACCAATGTACATGCCCTTGACTGGAATCGAACCTGGGACCTTTCAGTCCACAGGCTGACGCTCTATCCACTGAGCCAAACTGGTTTCGGCTCTGTGGTTTTTTTTTTAATATATTTTTCTTGATTTCAGAGGGGAAAGAGAGATAGAAACATCATGATGATGAGAGGCAATTACTGATCAGCTGCCCCTGCACGCCCCCTACTGGGGATTGAGCCTGCAACCCAGGCACGTGTCCTTGGCTGGAGTCGAACCTGGGACCCTTCAGTCCATAGGTCAACGCTCTATCCACTGAGCCAAACCAGCCAGGGCAAGAAGTGGGTTTTTAACGTTCTCGAACGCCCATTGATTTCCGCTGAAACGGCCACAGGTAGCGAGTGGCTGTCGTGATGGGCAGCACATCTGGACCCTTCGCTCCTGGGCCCCGCCCGCTCCCGGCCCCGGAAGGAACCTGCCGCATCGCCAGCTCTCGGGCCGGTGAGAAAGGAGGGGGTGGGGGGGGTGCCAGGGCTGGCACCGATCGGGGTCACTCACGTAGCGTTTCTGATCAGCAGCTGCTTCCTGGCCGTGGACTGCAGGTTCTCGGGCTCGAAGCGGATGAAGTGCTGGGCCGTCAGGTCTGTGAGCTCGCCGGGCTCCGGCTGGCTCTCCTCCCCGGAAACGTAGACCAGCTCCAGCGCTACCAGCTGCCCCATTCCTGGCGAAACAGGCGCCGCGGTTCGCCAGGGCCGGGACCGGGCTCTGGCCCCAGCCTGCCGCAGGGCCCGTGCTGCCATCCGCATGCAACTGGGGCACAAGACGAGCATGGGGGGGGGAGGGGCGTGAACACATAGATTCCTGTCCCCCCATCTTCACAGACCAAACAGAGGTGAGTCTTATAACCTAGCACGCTGCAGACACTCAGTGCTTGCCGAGTGAAACTGGGTGGATGGATGGGTGTATGGACAGACAGATGGACAAACAGATGATGGACAGATGGAAGGGAAGAAGGAAGGAAGAAAGGTTGGGTGGAAAGAAGTTGGAGGGGAGAAAGGAAGGACGCATGGGAGGGAGGGAGGGAGGGAGGGAGAAAGGATGGATGAATGGATGGATGGACGGACGGACGGACGGATGGACAAACAGATGATAGACAGAAGGAACGAAGGAAGGAAGGTTGAGTGGAAGGAAGGTTGGATGGAAGAATGGAAGAACAGATGGATGGGAGGGAGGGAGGGAGAAAGGAAGGATGGATGGATGGATGGATGGACAGATGGACAAACAGATGATGGACAGAAGGAAGGAAGAAAGGAAGGTTGAGTGGAAGGAAGGTTGGATGGAAGAAAGGACAGATGGATGGGAGGGAGGGAAAGAGAAAGGAAGGAAGGATGGATGGAAGGATGGACGGACGGATGGAAGAAGGGGAGGAACAAGGGCATCTTGGAAGTCAGCAGGATGCCCCTCTAACCCTACAGGAACCCAGAGGTGCATGTGGGTCATTTGTATGAGTCACTGGGGGCTCCCCAGGAGGAGATCAAGGTGAGTTTCACAGTGAGCGATGGGAGATCTCACCCAGTTTCCCTCTGTCTCTCACTGGAAGGCTCCTTGGGACAGTCCTGAAGGCCACCCTGGCTTGGTCTCTAAGGTCTGACCTGGTGCACGGAGGCTGCAGAGTCCTCACAGTGTCCCCTGATGCCCATGCCAGAGTGGCAGTTTTTTAAAAATATACTTTATTGATTTTTTACAGAGAGGAAGGAAGAGGGACAGAGAGCTAGAAACATCGATGCAAGAGAGACATTGATCAGCCGCCTCCTGCACACCCCCTACTGGGGATGTGCCTGCAGCCAGGGACCCTTCAGTCTGCAGGCTGATGCTCTATCCACTGAGCCACAACGGTTTCGGCCAGAGTAGCAGTTTCTGGATCCCCACCCACCCCACGCTGGGCACGGACAACCCACCTGATGTCACCAGCTCCTTTATCTGGCAGTTGTCGCACGTGATCACGAAGGTCTGCGCTGCCTTTCCAAAGCTCGTTGGGAGAAACCAGACCTGAGGGGACACGGTGCCCTGTTACCTCCCAGTAAGGGGCTCCCCCCACCTTCCAGGCTCCTCTTCTCTGACACGCACCCCGTCTTTGCTCTCCACTTTTGCTGCCTCCACACTGCTCCCCCCTCTTACCTAAGGCCAGGGTTTCAGCGGCCCCTCCACCCCAGAGTACTGTCAAAGGGACATGAAGAGCAAGTTCACAGGGACCAACACATAAATGACAACTTGTTGAACCTTATTCAAAATGTAAATGAGCCCCAGCCGGTTTGGCTCAGTGGATAGAGCATCGGCCTGCGGACCGAAGGGTCCCAGGTTCGATTCCAGTTAAGGGCATGTACCTTGGTTGTGGGCACATCCCCAGTAGGGGGCATGCAGGAGGCAGCTGATCCATGTCTCTCTCTCATCGATGTTTCTAACTCTCTATCCCTCTCCCTTCCTCTCTGTAAAAAATCAATAAAATATATTTAAAAAAAACAAAACATGGGGATGATTTCTAAGAGACACCATCAGGCGGAAAACACCCTGTACAGAACAGAGGACAGAGCGGGCAGCGATTTGTCTGGAGGAGGAATGGAAACAGAGGGAAGAAAGAATGTGTGCACCTGCTTGCTTAGGCATCGCACGTCTCCGAAAGCGCCCCCAGAAACCTGGTAAGCCTGTGGCCTCTGGGTGGCTGAGGAGTGGGGTGAAAGGGAGCATTTCACTGTTTATCCGTTGGTATCTTTTGAATTTTTAAGTGTGAGTTTACTTCTGAATTGGAAGTCTGAATACATTTTAAAACAAAAAAGACCCCCAAACAACCAATAAGCAAAATATAGGAATGCAGCCAGGCCAGTGTGGCTCAGTGGTTGAGTGTCGACCTATGAACCAGGAGGTCACGTTTGATTCCATTCCTGGTCAGGGAACTTGCAGGCTGGATCCCCAGTGGGGGGCGTGCAGGAGGCAGCCGACCAATGCTTCTCTCTCATCACTGATGTTTCTCTCTCTCTCTCCCTCTCCCTTCCTCTCTGAAATCAATAAAAATATATTTTTAAAAAATACATAAGGAATACAAAGGGGAAAAAACCCTCCCCTGACTACCTCACTGCTCCCCCCTCCCCCAGACTCCTGCTGCGTCCCTCTTCCTTTTCCTGCGGGTCACAGGCAGATGGGATGAGGGGGGCATCCTGGCCTGCTCAGAGGTGACCAGTCCCAGCTCCTTAAAGCCATGGGGAGGCTCTGACAAGACCGGGGCTTCACCAAGAGGATCCAGCCCCCATCTCAACAGTCGACAGGGACCGAAAAAGCCCTACTACGCCCAAGTCGGGGAGGGAGACAGGACCGGGAAGGCATCCCGTTTCTCTAAGGCTCTTCTCCAATGAGCAGGTGTGACGAGCGGAAGGGAGCACTTAAAGGGGCCGGTGTGGAATGGAGAGACCCACAGCCAGGGGGTCAGACTCTGCGACCTTCTGCAGAGGCTCAGAGTCACGCCCCAGGAAGGTGCGTCTTGCTGACTATATAACTGAGGGTGAAACAAGAGAGAGAGAACCAAGCCAGTCATCACCCAGGTACCCCCTTGGGGGGTGGGGAGGGGTGTCCCAGAGACAGAAGACGCCTGGGAAGATCCTGGTGGCAGCGTGGATGGGGGTGGAAGTGACTGCCAGGCTGACAGTGGGGACAGGTCTTGCTCAGGGACTCGGCGGGGAAGCTAGGGCTTTCTGCTCTTGCTTGGGGAGAGGCCATTAGACAGTCAAGGGACATCTCCCCCCCAAAAAAGCAAGGACATGCTCCTCCCCAGAAGCCACCAGGGCTGGGACCTGGGGCGGGAGTGGGAATTGGGGTCATGGAGACAGAGACGACGCCATCACGCCAGCCGCGGGAGAAAGAGCCAGGGCCATCGTCCGGAGGAGGCCGCACACGCTGGGCTCCTCGCCTACCTCCATCAGAATCTCCTGCCCCGGAGCCAGCTCGAACAGCGAAGGCATGATCCCAAAGGGGGGCTGCTCAACGAAGCCGGACGTGGTGAAGGCCTGGAAGAAGCACGGGGTACACACAGCTGGGGGCGGGCTGTGTCCGACTGAACCCCGTGTTCGGAGCGCACGCTTCTCCCTCCACATGTCTGTGTAGCAGGGGGAGGATCTGCAGGGTCAACCGGGCCCTGCTGAGCGAAGAAACCGGAGGAGCTTCTGCAGGTGAAAGTCACGGGCGCCGGGGAGCTGGCTGCCGGTGGGAGGCCCCAGGTTTCAGACACCGAGCAGGAGGCGGGAGCCACGGCCTCCTCCGGGGGGTTCGTTCCCAACCCAAAGTCCTGGCCCCCCTGCCCCCCCTGCAGCGCCCGCCGTGGCAGGCGGCGGCTGCCGGGTCTGCCTCCATCCCGATCCACCTCTGCCTATACCGTTTCCCCGAAAGTAAGCCATCCCCCCAAAATAAGACCGGCTGCCAGTTTTGCCTCTCGCTGTCATATCAGGCATCCCCCCAAAATAAGACCTCCCCAATAGTAAGGCCTCCCTCGAACAGAAGGCCTCTCCGGAATAGAAGGCCCCTGAAGCTACCGTCAGGCGTCTGACTCCTGATTTAAAGAGACCTCGCCCTGCCTGAACAGCTCCGGCTGCGCTGTGCCCATCAGCGAGCTGGTTTGTGATGACACCAACCACCGTCCCGTAGACAGGTCATCCATTTCCTTTTTTGTTTGTTCAACAATAATACATGTGGACCATCTTCTTCATGGAAAAATAAGACCTCCCCTGAACATAAGACCTAGCGCCTCTTTGGGAGCAAACATTAACGTAAGACCCTGTCTTATTTTCGGGGAGACAGGGTAAGCTCCTGAGTCACCAGGGCAGCTGCCATCCGGTGCCTCCAGCCCAGGTGCCTCCACGGGAATCGCCGGGGACAGCGAGCCACGCCTGCAGGTGCCTGGCGGGTGACAGGAACGAGTACCATGCGTCTCCGGAACACGTGGCCCCAGGATCTGTCACTGGTTTGCCAGAGATGCGGGCACAGAGAACCCTCTCCGCCGTAAGGAACACAGCGCTGCGGGCATGAGGGCGCGTGCGTGCCCGCCCGGCTCCCACGTTCCCCCAAGACCCCGGAAGTGCTGAGCTGTGTAAATGTGGGCCCCCATATGTGTTTCCGGCCGAAACCGGTTTGGCTCGGTGGAGAGAGCGTCGGCCTGCGGACTGAAGGGTCCGGGGTTCGATTCCGGTTGGGGGCACATACAATGGTTGGGGGCACATCCCCAGTGGGGGGCATGCAGGAGGCGGCTGATCCATGTCTCTCTCTCATCGATGTTTCTAACTCTCTCTCTCTCTCCCTTCCTCTCTGTGAAAAATGAATAAAATATATTTTTTAAAAAATGTGTTTCCGCGCCGTGCCACACAAAGGGGCCCCCAGGACGCAGCCGCAGGGCTGCCCGTTGGCGACCTCGGATGCGATTCCAACACTGGCCACCACCAGGACTGCCTGGCTGAGCACAGCGGCGACGGCCAGCCCGGAAGGACACGGAGTGACACACGTTGCCCCAGGTCACGCGCGTGTGAGGGGCACGGCCAGAGCCACAGCACCGGCCTCCACGCACGCTGACCCTCCTCCGGACGTGGCGGTGGAGGCAGAGGCTACACAAGCCCATCTGTGTGTTCGCATCCTGGGGTGCACAAGCTCCCCCTTCTCCCCGCCACACCCCCAACCTCGGTCACTGCCTTTGATGCGTCTGCTCCCTGCCACGCGGCTGAGCTCACTCACCCTGAAACTGGTGGGCGGCCAGGTCTTCTTGGGGATCACACAGAACTTGGCGGCGCTGAAGCCCACATTCTGGCAGAGGAAACTGCTCACCTTCATCTCCCCGATGAGGCAGTAGCCGCAGTCCAGCACCGGCGACACTGCGGCCACAGGGAAGAGCGCCGGGCCGTTGTCCCTGGGCACCGGCCCGTCCCCCCAGGCCCAGCCGGAGCTCCGAGCACAGCCCCCACCCAGCACCCCGGTCAGGGAGGGCGGGTGGGGACCTGCCCTGACCCCTGACCCCGGCTCTGCTCCCCCTCCCAGCTAGAGGGGCTGGGTCAGCGCCCACTGTGGACTCAGGCCTTGGCCAGGGGCCACCAAAACGGCCCTGGGGGCTGTGGTCACAGTCCCAGCTTCCGGCCTGCACCCAGCTGAAGGGGCTGGTGAGGGAGGGAGCCCAGAGAGTCAGCTTTCCTGAAGAATGCTCCCCGCCCCCCACCCCACTCCTCCCACCCCTTCCCGTCCTCAGTGTAGCCAGGCCCGCTCAGGGGGGGTCCTCCAAGCCCGGGCAGCCCACGCCCCCTCCCGGCTGTGCTAATGCCCAACGCCTCCACTGGAGGCGGGCAATCCTCGGAGCCTGTAGAGCAGCGGTTCTCAACCTTCCGCATGCCTCGACCCTTTAAGACAGCTCCTCATGGGGTGGTGACCCCAACCATAAAACGATTTCCGTGGCTACTTCATCGCTGTCATCTTGCTACTGTTATGAACTGTCATGTAAATATCTGATAGGCAGGATGTATTTTCATTGTTACAAATTGAACATCATTAAAGCATAGGGATTCATCACAAAAACAATACGTAATTATATTGTGAAATATTTCTTTCTAATGACAAATAAATGAAATTTTGTCTTGAATCGTGGTGTAGCATGGGTAACAGTGTTCATATGACAACAGTAAACTACATGGCTACACTGTGCTACACCGAGGAGCGGTGTGTTGGTTCCTAAGACCATGGGAAATAGGTGTTTTCCAATAGTCTTAGGCGACCCCTGTGAAAGGGTCGTTCGACCCCCAAAGGGGTCGCGACCCACAGGTTGAGAACCGCTGCTGTACACGCAGCTGCTGGCAGGTCCCTCCTCCTCACCCAGAAGCCCTGCCCAGCTGCGTGCTGCCACAGAGGCCCAGGGCTTGCAGGGACTCGCCAGCCCTGACCGAATCCCCGGGGTGGGGTCGAGGGGGAGGGAGAGCAGGGCACACACTCACGCGTCAGCACTGGGGGCGGCCTCCGGGCCTGCAGGGGGATCAGCAGCGGGTGGGCTGACTGCGTCTCAACAAAAATGAAGTCATCGAAGTCGCCCAGGCAGTCGGGGAAAAACTGGATGGTGTACTGGCAGGTCATCCCCGGAGCCACCATCCCACCGTCTCCCGGGAACATTCCTGTGGGTGACCAGAGCGACGGCTGAGGATCTGGGGGCGGGCAACCGGAGGGAAGGGCAGACCCTCCACCGCCCGGGCTGCTTGGGGAGCAAATGATCTCGGGGCCAAGGCCAGGCCACCAGGTGTGTGGGGGAGGGAAAGGGGGGGTCAGGCTGTAAGGGCGGGGACCCAGGTGAGAATACCAGAGCGGGGAGAGTGGCAGGCCCATCCACAAGGGTTGGGTGACGCCGTGCCTGACCCTGTGGCTGAGCATTTGTTTTTGGGGGCAACCGAGAGCTCTTTCAGATTCCTGAGCTGCACAAGGACAAGTGGTTCTGGAGAAACATATTGTGACATGGGCTGCTCGTACTGGGGCCGGTGACCGCGAGAAGGGAGGGGGAGGGCAGGACCAGGGCCCGGAGGGAGGGAGGTGATCGGAGGAGGGAGGGAGGGAGGGAGGTGAGTGGAGGAGGAGGAGCGGTTAGGATTCCCGGACCCCGCAGCAGGGGACAGCAGGGGACAGCAGGCCGGTGTCCAGCAGAGGGCGAGCGGCTCTCAGGGTTAGGACACAGACCGGGAGTCAGCGGAGGGAGGGCTGGGCGGGCCAGGAACTGGGTGCAGGGCCGACAGCGGCCCGAGGTGCTCACCCAGTCCCAGAGAGAAGTACGCGGAGGAGGGCGGGATGATTCGCAGGCAGCGGCTGGTGGAGGTGGTGTTCTGCAGGGAGATGACCATCTGTGCAGAGGCAAAGGCAGCTCTCTGAGGCCCGGGGTACTCTGAGGCCCGGGGTTCTCTGAGGCCGCCGTGTGCAGGGGCCAGGGGCCTGAGGCCCGGGGT
>JAAGEH010000143.1:3604872-3621054 GCA_011751065.1 Lasiurus cinereus
CCCCCCTCCCAGCCCAGGAAGCCCTGCCTCCTCCTCGCTCAGACTGGGAGACCCCTCGGGGAAGGCCTGGCGCTCACACGCCCTGACCCCCACCAGCACCCCGCCCAGTGCCCCGCCCAGACACACGCACATCTTTGCTTCTATCTCATGAGATATGACACCGGGGAACAATGTAGAGATGATAACATGCCCAAAGTCATCCAGCTGAAGAAATACACATTAAAAATACCAATGGAGCCGAAACCAGTTTGGCTCAGTGGATAGAGCGTCGGCCTGGTGACTGAAAGATCCCAGGTTCGATTCCGGTCAGGGGCATGTATCTTGGTTGCGGGCAGATCCCCGGTAGGGGGCGTGCAGGAGGCGGCTAATCGATGACTCTCTCATCGATGTTTCTAACTCTCTGTCCCTCTCCCTTCCTCTCTGTAAAACATCAATAAAATAAAAAATAAAAAAAAATGCCAATGGAGGCCGCCCGGCCCTCCAACCAGATAACAGCAACCTACATTCGAAGTGTGTCTCCAGAGCTTGATGCACAGGCATGTCTGCTTAAGCTGGCATGTGAGTCCATGTTGGGCAGCACAACCTATTGCACTGCTCTGTCGGTGAGCCAGGGAGTCCCTACAGGCCGGGCACTGTTTCTTTAAGAGGCATGCATCGTAAACATCTCCAAGTTTGTAACTCGTTTTGACGTCCCGACCTGTCACCCTCATAAGCCAACTCCCCTAGATCCTTTGGGCCCCTCCCAGTCTGGGCCACTTGCCTGTCGCAGTTTTTCTTAAAAATATGATTTTTAGAGAGGGACGAAGGGAGAGAGAGAGAGAGAGAGAGAGAGAGAAGCATCAATGTGAGAGACATCGACAAGTTACCTCTGTCCCGACCAGGAATGGCACCGGAAACCCAGGTATGGGCATTGACCCCACGACCTCCCGGCGCACAGGATGACACTCCAACCAGCTGAGCCACACCAGCCCGGGCTCAGGCAAAACCGTTTATTTTTTATTTTATTGTATTTTTTAAAATATATATTTTTTATTTTCCCCAGAGAGGAAGGGAGAGGGATAGAGAGCTAGAAACATCGATCAGCTGCCTCCTGCACGACCCCTACAGGGGATGTGCCCGCAACCAAGGTACATGCCCTTGACCAGAATCGAACCTGGGTCCCTTCAGTCCACAGGCCGACACTCTATCCACTGAGCCTAACCGGTTTCGGTTTGCAGAGCAGTTTAAAAACTTGTCCACAAGTTCTTGGGCACCTCTCCCTCTGAGAGGGGAGATCTTGTATCTCCCCAGGGAGTCTGGGCCGGCTGGATCAGCCTATCGCAAGCTGAGGAAGTGACGGCTTTCTCTACTCCTTCAAGGTCACTGCCAAGGTCAGGTCATGAAAAGTGATGCCACCTCTATCTTGAAACCCACTGAGAAGCTCTGCTATTTACTTTGAGCTGCGTGTGCGGTCCGGTTACCCTGAGGTGGCCATTCTCTGGGGAAGACGAGGCCACGTGGAGCTGCAGCTCCCTGCTGACAACCAGCATACACACATGCACACGCACACACACACATACACCTGCATACACGCACACAATTTTTAAAAGTAAAATAGGGCATCTTTCATTGGCTCGCGATTTACCTTACTTGGCCGGGGCAGACAAGATGGAGAGGTAGACCCGTATTTAAGTATTCACAGATTCGGTTGGCACTTATTAGCTGAGGGCCTACTGTGTGCAGGCGCCGATAATGAGACGGTCACGCAAACCCAGAAATAGTGGGGGAGATGAAACTAAAACTGGGCCACGAAAGAGCCAATGGTACAGCCGAAACCGCTTTGGCTCAGTGGATGGGGTGTCAGCCTGCGGACTGAAAGGTCCCAGGTTCGATTCCGGTCAAGGGCATGTATCTTGGTTGCAGCTACCTCCCCAGTAGGAGGCAGCTGATCGATGTTTCTCTCTCATTGATGTTTCTAACTCTCTCTCTCCCTTCCTCTCTGTAAAAAATCAATAAAATATATTTTAAGAAAAAGAAAGAGCCAATGGTACAAGAAGAGGCTGCGACAGGGATATCTAATCCCATCAGGAGAGGGCAGGGCGGTCCGCCAGACCAGTGACAACTGAGCAGGCGGCAAGGAACGCGCAGCAGGCAGGGCCGGGCCGGAGGGAGGACTGCTCCAGCGGGTGGTCCTCTCACCACGGGCACCCGCAGCCGCGCCGTCCAGCCCTGCGTGGAACGGTCTTGCGTAGGGTCCGGGCAGCTCCACCTTCGCCCTCTCGCTCGCCAACGAAAATTACTTTATCTCCCTTTCTCTGAGTCTGTGTCAACTTCCCCAACCGTCTCTGAAATGTGATAAGCAGACACCGAGGTCCCGAAGATAAACACGCAACTAACCAGTTCAAGAGGAAAGCGAAATGATTTTCCGGCTCACAGACAGGACTGACGTATCAGAGTGAGGGCTACTTTGCAAGTGGCACTCTTTAAACGGAGAAGTACAATCCACGGAACGTGGAGGGACTGTCGGGATCAGGCCTCGGTGCCTTGGCACCGGGTGAGCAGAGCTGGCAGCTGCTTGGCGTGGTCTTGACCTGATTCTCGAGGCGGTGGGAGGCTAGCACTAATCTGAGAAGGTTCCTGGGAAAAAGAATGAGGAAGCCGAAACCGGTTTGGCTCAGTGGATTGAGTGTTGGCCTGTGGACTGAAAAGTCCCAGGTTCGATTCTGGTCAAGGGCATGTGCCTTGGTTGCGGGCACATCCCCAGTAGGGGGTGTGCAAGAGGCAGCTGATTGATGTCTCTCTCTCATGGATGTTTCTAACTCTCTATCCCTCTCCCTTCCTCTCTGTGAAAAATCAATTTAAAAAATTATATGTATATATATTTAAAAAAAAAAAGAATGAGGAAAATTCTCTGTATATGGCTCTTGGAGGAATCACCAGATATGCTGTTAAGTGAAAAGAGCAAGGTGCAGAGGACAGTGAGGAGGAGACGAGGTTCCAAGAGACCTATATATTTGCTTATGATTCCAAAAAGAAACGATGGAGGAACCCATGAAATAGTCACCTGAAGGGGCACTGAGAGTTCACGGAAGAGGGGACAGGAAGAGAAGTCAGAGGGAAAGTCGTTTTTAGAACAGGGAATCACAGCGAATCAAATGCAGAATAACAGAATTGGAAATCACCATTTTGTAATCCCTAATTATAAAACCAAAAAGGATCTGCCCCGCTGGAGTGGCTCAGGGGTTGAGCGTCGACCTATGAACCAGGAGGTCCTGGTTGGATTCCTGGTCAGGGCACACACCCGGGTTACAGGCTCGATCCCCACGTGGAGTGTGCAGGAGGCAGTGAATCAATGGTTCTCTCATCACTGATGTTTCTATCGCTCTCTCTCCCTTCTCTGAAATCCATCAAAATATATTAAAATACAAATAAAATTAAAAGAAGGGAGAATCAAGAGACATTTTAACCAGATGTAATATTTGAATTCTGATTCAAAGAAACCAACTGTAAACTGACTTTCTAAAAACAAAACAAGTGGAGGGAAATCAGCCATGGGTGGATTTTAGTTGATATTAAGGAACCATCATTAATATTGTCGGCTATGATAATGGTCATTTTTTTTTTTAAGTTCTTAGCTGTTAGAGATACTGCAGTATTAGATGTCCAGGCTTTTCTTTAAAATACTCCAATGTATGCATGTGCCCACAGACAGACAGACACACACACACATACGCACACAGGAGGAAATCGTGGGGTAATAGATAAAACCACATTTGCAGACTGGAGTTAACTCTTGGGTGGTGGGCACACAGGGTTCATTATCATCTTTCCCTAGTCTTGTGTATGGTTTTAGAATTTCATAATAAAAGCTTTTAAAAAAGAAGGAAGCAGCTGGAGTAGGCTATATATGAAGAAATAAGATTTCTACCTCATAAACTGATCCAATTTCATAATCCGTGAAAAATACGACCGGTGGTTTAGCGATGAACACCGGTACATCAGCAGAGCTGCGGGCAGGCAAAGCGGGAAGAAATACCATACGGTGACCGATTCATGTAAAATAAATACATCTGAACCACCATTAATATTGCTGGCTGTGATAATGGTTATTTGCTGACCATTGGTTGGCTTCTGTTGCTGTTAAAGCAGGTTACAAAATAACTTCACAGCATCATTGAATCTTTGTAAAACTACTTATAGCTCCCTATTTCATTTCCAGTGTGCATGGGGAAAACTCTGGATGCCTCAACACCAATATGTTAGCTGGGATCTTAATACAGTCGTCTTTTCCAATTTTTCTTAGTAAAAAAGATATTATTTGTCTAATAAAGAAAGGTTAATAGTTTTAATCCCACTAAGATTATTAACTCACGAAGCAACACATTTCCTTCTTAAGGACAATTATGGGAATATAGCTAAAGGCACTCTCTTAAAGAAAAACCACAATTTATACTAATTATTTGTGATTTAACCAAATTTTTGACATTTGTATCATCTAAGACACGTGAACCCCGATGGAAGGAGCTCGCAGCTGTAGGGACTCCCCCCACTTGACTCAGACTGCCCGGATGTTAGCAGACTGACACTGAGCCCTCTTCCTCAAGATCCTGCAGGTCAGAAAAGCACAAACCCAGGACTTTGGGGATACCCTGCTCTGTTCCGATCATGATACCCTGTCCCCCCGCAAAAGTCTAGGATCCCTCAGACCAGACTGGACCTTCTGGGGTTTTACTCTAAAGCAGCGATTTTTCAATTCAGGGCACACACAAACTAATCACTAAAACTCTGTAGCACACCAAAAAATGTATGTTTTGTCGATCTGACAAAAGAGGAGGAGGAGGAGGAGAAAAGGAAGAAGGAAGGAAGGAAAAAAGGAAGGAAGGAAGGAAGAGAGGGAGGGAGGGAGGCAGGGAGGGAGGAAGGAAGGAAGGAATAATTTTGATTCATTCACACCACACAGCTCTGGTTGGGCTGGCTGTGGCCATTCTTTGATTTGACAGCCTAAGGCCGTGGTCGGCAAACTGCGGCTCTCGAGCCACATGCGGCTCTTTGGCCCCTGGAGTGTGGCTCTTCCACAAAACAGCACGGCCTGGGTGAGTCTATTTTGAAGAAGGGGTGTTAGAAGAGGTTTCAGTGTAAAAATGTGGCTCTCCAAAGAAATTCCAATCGTGGTCCTGTGGGCGTTTGGCTCTGTGGACGCATGAGTTTGCCGACCCCCGGCCGAAGGGAAGAGAGGTCAGTGGCCTTGGCCAGACAGCCAGTGGCGCAGGCCATGAACATTCTGAGGGGCAGGTTCTCGGAGAAGGCGGGTCGGGGAGACGCACCTCGGCTCCCCGCTCGGCGACGCCGCCTCTGGCTTCCTGGGAGGGAAGATGAGGGACTTGCCCCCGCGCGACGTGTTGGGAGGGAAGAAGCGGGGGTTTCTCAGGAAGCAGGTCCGCCGCTCCATCTTGGCCAGGAGCAGCCGATCCAGTTTTCTCTGGGGCATCCGCAGGTGGTTCATCCAGCTCTTGTTCTGCGGGGGGCTTGCTTTCTGGGGGGCACACACAGGGTCTAGAGGGAGTGCCAGCCGGAGGAGGGGTGTGGGCCACGACATCGTGGCGACCTCAGGACCCACGGATGGCCAGGGCCGGCTCTCCCCTCCCCTCCGCGGTGGGCTGAGCACAGCATCCTGCATCCCTCAGCATCTCCCTGTCCCTCTCCCCCTCCCCCCCACCCCTCCCCTGCGCCCAGGCTTCAGCCGCACCTTGGCGGTTGTGGGAGTCCTGACTTTGGCCCTCAGAAGGAAGTCCCACGTCACGCTGTCCATGGTGTAGTCGGACTCGTCTTCAGACGTCCTGGAGGTCTTCCTGCACGAAGCTTTGGGAAGCTTGGTCCACTCTTTCTTGGGGGTGGCATGCTTCTCACAGCTGAAGGTCAGTTTCAAATACCCAGGCTCGCGGTTGGCTGTGGCACCAAAGAAGCAGAGTGAGGGGCGGGACATGTCTCCGGGGACTGACTAAACCCTAAACTTTCTTTCTTTCTTTTCTCTCTCTCTCTCTTTTTTAAAAATATTTCCTTATTGATTTCAGAGAGGAAGGGAGAAGGAGAGAGAGATAGAAACATCAATGATAAGAGAGAATCACTGATTGGCTGCCTCCTGCACGCCCCCCACTGGGGATGGAGCCCGCAACCCAGGCGTGTGCCCTTGGCCGGAATCGAACCCGGGACCCTTCAGTCCGCAGGCTGACGCTCCCATCCACTGAGCCAAGCCGGCTAGGGCTAAACCCTAAACTTTCACATTCGCTGCCAGATGCGCTTGCTCTTCAGCATACAGGTGCCTCCTGGACCGCAGTTGATGTTCTCGATGGCTTAGGACTGGAGTGGCAAAAGGTCTATTGTGGGACATGAGTCACCCACCCACGCATGTTCACATGCTCCATATGAGAACATGCTTCTCAAAGGCTCACACAGGAGTCACCGTTTGTATTGGCTTTTGATGCCTTAAGAACGTCCCCTAAGGGTTAAACGAGAACATCCACTGCTAGCAAGAATGCAGGGCAACTGGTAGCACCGCACAGTCCTCAGCACAAGGCCTGATAAGTCCTCAACGCGCGTTCGCTCCCTCCCCCTTTATTGGCCTCAGATAAGTGGCGTCCAGCTAACTTTAAAGGACCGAGTGCCTTAGCCTCCCACGACGCGTGATTCTGCTACCACTTTCTGGCCTTAAATCTCTGTGCGGCTCAGTCCGTCCATCCGTCCGTCCGTCCGTCCGTCCGGGGACTCTTCCCCCATCAGCACGCTCAGCTCTCGGGCTCCCAGTCTTCCCACCTCCAAAGCCCCAGAGATCAGCAGAGGCTCCCGGACCAGGGCTGCGGGAGAGCTCTTCTTCCGAGCCTGCCCCCAGGAGGCCTTCCTGATGTTTGGCCACAAAACCCAAACATGGCTGCCCTGCGAAACTGCCTCTCTGCTTAAGCCCACACCCCAGGTCCCCACCCCATCTGTTCTCAAATTATACCTCCCTCCATCACAAGAAACTAGCCCCATCTCTCTCTCTCTCCCTCCCCACTTCTATCCCTCCCTCCTCCTCTGTCACACACACACGCTCATCCTTCTCTGCCCTCCTCCCCAACCCTCCTCCCACACTCAAAGGGAGAAGAGGTGTTTCGGGGCCTGGATGGAATAGGGCCATGCGCAGACTCCATCAGGAACCCGCTCCCTCGCTTCTCTCTGTCTCACGGAAATGCACATGGTTTTTGTATTTGACTTTTGCGTTATGATTCCTTCAAATACATTTCTACCCCTTCTTCTACCTCGTGGCATCGAGTCGCTAACCAGGGCATAAGTTGAGACTTGTGCCTTGCAGGTGTCGAGCAGCATGCTCAGATCTGACCCCCCCGATAGTCACTATCAACCTGAGAGAAAAAGGGGTGCAGAACCGTGTGCGCAAGGACAGGGCAGCCGAGATGGCCCTGCTACGGACGCTGGGCGGCGCGGGGGCCGTGGTGGGGGCTCCGAGGGAGCGAGAAGCGTTACCTTTGGGCGCGGAGGCAAAGGGCACCGGGTCGCTGTAGTAATCGTGCGGGCAGATCAGGTGGTGCTTCTGGAGCAGCTTGTTGTCCACGCACCAGCGGAAGACCGTCTTCACTGCGTGGAGGGGAAACAAGCACAGGCTGGTTCAGGCCAGATGGGCGCTGGGGAAGCTCCCCCCAAACTCCCCGCGTCCTCCGAGCATAACCGTCTAACCCAAGCCTTTCTCAGAACCCCGCGGCCCTTCTGAGACTGGAGAAACACAGCAGCAAGTGTACCAGCCACTTGACAGAGGACAACCAGCCCTAGCCGGCTTAGCTCAGTGGATAGAGCATCAGCCTGCGGACTGAAGGGTCCCAGGTTCGATTCCAGCCAAGGGCACAGGCCTGGGTTGCGGGCTTGATTCCCAGTGGGGGGCGTGCAGGAGGCAGCCAATCAATGATTCTCTCTCATCATTGAAGTTTCTCTCTCTCTCTCCTTCTCCTTTCCTCTCTGAAATCAATAAAGAAATATATTTAAAAAAAAAAAAAAAAGAGGACAACCATCGGGCAAGGCTGTGTTGTGCTAAGGCAGTGGTTCTCAACCTTCCTAAGGCCGCGACCCTTTAAGACAGCTCCTCATGTGGTGGTGAACCCCACCCATAAAATGATTTCCGTGGCTACTTCATCACTGTCATTTTGCTACTGTTATGGACTGTCATGCAAATATCTGATAGGCAGGATGTATTTTCATTGTTACAAATTGAACATCATTAAAGCATAGGGATGAATCACAAAAACAATATGTAATTATATATTGTGAAGTATTTATTTCTAATTACAAATAAATGAAATGTCTTGAATCGTGGTGTAGCATGGGTAACAGTCTTCCTAGGACAACAGTAAACTACATGGATACACTGTGCTACACCGAGGAGCGGTGTGTTGGTCCCTAAGACCATGGGAAATAGGTGTTTTCCGATAGTCTTAGGCGACCCCTGTGAAAGGGCCGTTCGACCCCCAAAGGGGTCGCGACCCACAGGTTGAAAACCGCTGTGCTATGGTTTGAGCTGAAATACTGTCACCGACAGAGAGGCCGGTAACAAACTGGCACTGAGAGAAGTGAGGCAGAGTGGATAAAGGCCCACCACTCTTCAATGCTCCCGCAGCCACATCCTTTGCCACGGGGCGCCGCTACTCTAGACAGAGCTCCCTTCGCCCTTGACTTTGGTCCCGCAATGGATGTGATTTGCTGATGAGACGGGGCCTGTGGTTGGAAATGGGCTTGTGCAGCTGAGCTTTCTCCCTCGGGTCTTTGCCAGCATCATGAGAAGTGCTTCCCTGTGATGAACAGCAAGAACCTACAACCGAGATGACTCTGCCCAGCAAAGCTGTGTTTCAGAATGGAAGGGCGGATAAGGAGCTTCACAGAGAAGGAAAAGCTAAAGGAGTTCATCAACTCCAAACCAGTATTACATGAAATGCTGGAAGGTACTCTTTAGGAAGAGGAAGAAGAAAAGGGTAAAGATAAAAATCATGAACAACAAAGACATGTCTATCAACAGGTGAATCTAAAGAGTGAATTGAAAATCTGATGAACAGCCAAAACCGGTTTGGCTCAGTGGATAGAGTGACGGCCTGTGGACTGAAAGGTCCCAGGTTTGATTCCGGTCAAGGGCATGTACCTTAGTTGCGGGCACATCCCCAGTAGGGGGCGTACAGGAGGTGGCTGATTGATATTTCTCTCTCATTGATGTTTCTAACTCTCTATCCCTCTCCCTTCCTCTCTGTAAAAAAAAAAAAAATCAATAAAATATATTTTAAAAAATCTGATGAACAGAATAAACTGGTGAATATAATAGAATCAGGGGCATCAGAGTGGCCTGACAATTCTCAGGGAGAAAGGGGTGAGGGGGGTGCAGGGAGAGACTGGACAAAAATCATACACCTATGGATGAGGACAATGTGGGGGGAAGTAAGGGCAGAGGGAGGGGTGGGAGCGGGTGGAGGGAAGTTATGGGGGAAAAAAGAGAAACAAATGTAATAAACAGAACAATAAATAAGGATTTATTAAATTTAAAAAAAAAAGAGCTTCCCCACCCAGGAGGAAACTCTCTCCTGCAGTGTGGCCCCAGCATGAGCCCACGTGGAGAGACCTGAGCCCAAGCTGCAGCAAGGAGCCACGTCCAGCCAGACCCACAGCTCGACGCCCGTCCAGAGGGCCAAGTCCAAGATCTAACCCCCAGCTGACCCATAGACACACGAGAGCAAATCTCGTTGAACAGAGTGGGGAGTCAGTGATTAATATTTATGGCTGATGAGCCAACAAAGAGTAGTCAAGACAGCCAAAACCGGTTTGGCTCAGTGGATAGACTATTAGCCTGAGAACTGAAAAGTCCCAGGTTTGATTCCGGTCAAGGGCATGTACCTTGGTTGTGGGCACCTCCCCAGTAGGAGGTGTGCAGGAGGCAGCTGATGGATGTTTCTCTCTCATTGATGTTTCTAGCTCTCTATCCCTCTCCCTTCCTCTCTGTAAAAAAAAAAAAAAAAAGAAAAAAAATATATAAAATAGTAGTCAAGACATCTTGTTTAGAGGAGAACAGAAGAATTAAAGCTAGGAATGGCCACCTTTAGCAGACGGATGGAGGTTGAAAGAGGTGAGGTGGAGCCTTTTTTCCAATGGACTTTATTTTTAGAGCAGTTTCAGGTTCTCAGCCAAACTGAGAAGAACGAACAGAGATTTCCCATGTGCTCTGTCTACCCCCCACCCCACGCAGCGCCTCCCCATTATCAGAGGCCCCCATCAAAGCGGTGCATTTGTTACAACTGACACATCATTACCACCCAAGGCCCACACTTACACTGTGGCTCCCTCCCGGTGCCGTACCTGTAAGAGGCTGGACAACTGTAAAGTGACGTTCATGGGTGAAGGCTTTTGATATTTCATTGGAAGCTTTCCTCAGTTTCTTAATTTTTTTAAACCATGTATAGTCATACATTGATAAAAAAAATTATGGAATAAATATAGAATGAGTGAAAGATTTGGAAGTTTTCAAACTTTGTTGCTCACTCCATTAGCCAACATGGTGGTTTTATACAGAATTTTTAAAAATATATATTTCATTGATTTTTTTTAGAGAAGAAGGGAGAGGGATACAGAGTGAGAAATATCCATGAGAGAGAAACATTGATCAGCTGCCTCCTTCATGCCCCCTACTGGGGATGTGCCCGCAACCAATGTATATGCCCTTGACCGGAATTGAACCTGGGACCCTTCAGTCTGCAGACCAACGCTCTATCCACTGAGCCAAACCAGTTTCGGCAACATGGTGGTTTGAAATGGCTCCCTTTGGGAGGGGTCTTATAACCACGAGTAGGTGAAGCATACATGTTTCTCCCATCATATGTTGTTTGGGGACTTTGACATTTGGCTTAGCTACTGTAAAAGTCAGGGTTCAATCAGGAAAACAGAAATTACTCTATGCGAATCATGTATGAAGGGTCAGTTGGAATGCAGGGGGTTATGGAGTGGGAGAGAGAAAGTCGGGGAACTGTCATGAACAAGTGCAGCCAGCAGCCCTGAGGCTGGTTTTTTTTTTTTTTTAATATATTTTATTGATTTTTCACAGAGAGGAAGGGAAAGGAATAGAAAGCCAGAAACCTCGATGAGAGAGAGACATCGATCAGCCGTCTCCTGCACGCCCCTTACTAGGGATGTGCCCGCAACCAATGTACATGCCCTTGACCGGAATCGAACCTGGGACCTTTCAGTCCCCAGGCCGATGCTCTATCCACTGAGCCACACCAGTTTCGGCGAGGCTGGGGGTCTGGAGGGGTTACCTGGAAGCCACCGTGAAGTTCATGGCGGCTCAGTCACCCGCCTGCTCCTGCTCCTTGAGAACAGTGGCCTCCCCTTGCCAAACTCACCAAAGGCCTCTCACCATGGGGGGGCTGGGGGGGAGAAAAGGCACATTCGGGGAAATGTACCCCCTCCCTCGCCTTCCCCAGGCCTCTCCTTTCTAAACAGAGACCTCAGCAGGGAGTGGCTCCAGCCCAGTTCTCAAAGGCGTTAGTGATGGCGCATTTGAAACATCCCGAGTTCAAACTTTCAGGCAGAATGCAAAGACCACGTGGGAAGGAGATGTTCCCTCTCCCTCTGATACGGGCCTCGGCCATCCTCCCCCGGGCCGTGGGGGCTGGGTGTTTATCTGACTCCTTGGAAAGCCTCCCTCCCGGTTGGGCCTGGATCATGCACCGGGTGAGCCTGGGAGAATCCTGCACAGGTTCAGGCACAGGCTGCCAGCGTCACGGAGAGAGAGAGACGTCAGGTACCGGGTCCCTCCGGAAGGAAGCACACAGCACCAGGGAAGGGCTCTTGCTCCTCTCCCCCCCCTCCCCAAATTGTACCTGAACCTCATTAAGCCTCTAGAGCAGCGGTTCTCAACCTGTGGGTCACAACCCCTTTGGGGGTCGAACGACCCTTTCACAGGGGTCGCCTAAGACCAACGGAAAACACCTATTTTCCATGGTCTTAGGAACCAACACTCCGCTCCTCGGTGTAGCAAAGTGTAGCCATGTAGTTTACTGTTGTCCTAGGAAGACTGTTGCCCATGCTACACCACGATTCAAGACAAAATTTCATTTATTTGTCATTAGAAAGAAATATTTCACAATATATAATTACAGATTGTTTTTGTGATGAATCACGATGCTTTAATGATGTTCCATTTGTAACAATGAAAATACATCCTATCAGATATTTACATTACAGTTCATAACAGTAGCAAAATGACAGTGATGAAGTAGCCACGGAAATAATTTTATGGTTGGGGGTCACCACAACATGAGGAGCTGTCTTAAAGGGTCGCGGCATTAAAAAGGTTGAGAACCGCTGCTCTAGAACTAATGACTGAGTTGCAGGCAATAGGGGGGTCACAGGAACAGGTTAAACACCACCACAATGCTGACATTTCCACGTCTGCAGGAAAAAGCACCCCATTTCTCTAACAAACGCGTCGATGAAAGACAGGCCCCCCATCGAGGTGGCTGATTAAGAGAGAGTTTTCAGCGAATGCTGGTGGTGTGTGGTGATGGAGCTTTGATGAGGAGCAAGATGCTGTTGAGCCCTGAGAATGCCTCTCTGAGAAATCCTAAGGAATTACTGTACCGATGAACTCGGTGAATTTAAAGTTGCAGGCTCTCTGGCTGAGGGTCAGCCTGAGGCATAAACTAAGGTCTTCTCAGGTCTTTCCTGAGCCTTTCCTTGGGCGTGTGCAATCTTATTTTAATTTCCCCCACGTATCCAGCTGTTTTTGAATGTCACGGTATTTATTGATTTCAGAGAGCAAGGGAGAGGGAGAGAGAGAGATAGTAACATCCACGATGAGAGAGAATCATTGATCCACTGCCTCCTGCCTGCTCCCTACTGGGGATGGAGCCTGCAACCTGGGCCTGGGCCCTGACTGGGAATTGAACCCTGACCTCCTGGTTCACAGGTCGACGCTCAACGCCTGAGCCACGCCGGCTGGGCTACCATGTCTTTATACCCAACCCCTGACCTATACACGTCAGAATGACTAAGAATGTAAATTTTATGTTATGTGCATTTTGCCACAATAAAAAAAATTGGGGAAAAAAATAAGCCGTCGATACCCTGAGATACAGGAAAAGATAAAGATAAACGAAAAGTCTAATAGGAGAGACAGGACACTTCTATGCGACACAACTTCCTAAACAGGAGGCCTGACCCGCGAGGAGAGCGCGCCACGGTCCAGCAGCTGAGAGATGTGAGTAGGGTCTGCGATCCGGAGGTTAACGCCGCCCCCGAGGCCGATTTCTCAGCTTGGGGGGTTGTGTGCTGGCCATGTGGGAGCGTGTCCCTGTGCCGGAGACATGCACATGGGAGCGTCTGTGGCAGTGAGACACCATGTCTGCAACCTGCTGTCCGCACGCTCAGTCGTGGCGAGCGAGAGCGCAGCGGAGCGCGTGCGGTGACATTCGGGTACTCACAGCTGGGGAGTCGGGGTGCCGGCACCTGGGGGTTCTCTGTACACACCTGGGGGCATCTTGACGACGGGCTCAAGGTCGTGGATTTTGGCCTGGCGCGTGGCCCGCTCCCGCTCCGCGATGGCGCGCGCGCAGGCCTGAATGACGTGTCTCTCCAACTTTTCAAACTCGTCCAGCCGCTGCTTGTAGAACTGGCGAATCTGGACGAGCAGATGCACAGGGGGGTGAGGTCACAGGGCCGGACCCCCCCTCACCCCGGCACCAGGCCAGCCCCAGGATAGAGAGGCCCTGGGGCCCACCCCGACAGACGTGGAAACTGAGGCCTGCGGAGGGAAATGCTTTCAAAGGTCCAGAGGAGCCAAGACCGGTGTGGCTCAGCGGATAGAGCGTCGGCCTGCGGACTCAAGGGTCCCCGGTTCGATTCCGGTCAAGGGCATGTGTCCTGGTTGGGGGCGCCTCCCCGGTGGGGGGCGTGCAGGAGGCAGCTGATCGATGTTTCTCTCTCATTGATGTTTCTAGCTCTTTATCCCTCTCCCTTCCTCTCTGTAAAAAATCAATGAAATCTATTTAAAAAATAAAAGGTTCAGCTGAGACCGGTTTGGCTCAGTGGATAGAGCGTCGGCCTGCGGACTGAAAGGTCCCAGGTTTGATTCCGGTCAGGGGCACGTACCTTGCTTGCGGGCACATCTCCAGTGTGGAGTGTGCAGGAGGCGGCTGATCGATGTCTCTCTCTCTCATCAATGTTTCTGACTTTCTGTCCCTCTCCCTTCCTCTCTGTGAAAAATCAATAAAAAATATTTTTAAAAAAAAATAAAATAAAAGGTTCACAGGAGAGTCGGCTGGAAAACCTGTCTCCTGGCTTCCCAGGAAAGAGGGCTGCCACCCAAACTCTGACACTCCAAATACCAGCTGGCACCCCACGTGGCAGAGAGAGGGTCGTGCCACCCAGAGCCCCATTTGAAGGCCTTGCTCCTGAGCTGCAGGGGGCTCGGCGAGCACACAGCCCCCAGCTGCCCGCCCTCCCGCGTTTAGCGGGCGGCCTGAGGGCTCTCAGCTGAGCCTCCCCTCAGCGAGGACTGAGTGGCCAGCCCGGCAGAGAGGCCTCAGGCTGGCTGTGGTCAGCCCGGCAGAGAGGCCTCAGGCTGGCTGTGGTCAGCCTGGCAGAGAGGCCTCAGGCTGGCCGCTTTCGTGGCTGCACAGACAGGAGGCGGAGCTGCTGTTGCAGAGACGGGGCGCGCCTCCTGAAATCTGGGCACGGCTGCCCGGGCTGAGGCTGTGGTTTCTGATGCAAAGGCACACATCCCCGGGAGGGGGGGGGGCGGGGTGACTGTAGCCTTATCTCCAGGGAACAATTATCCCGCCAGCTGCCCTGGTCATAAAATATAGATATACCTCGTTTTATTATGATTGCACTTCACAGGAGTGTGTGTGTGTGTGTGTTTTCTTTTACTAAATTGAAGGCAAGACCTTCCAGCAGCAGAGAGGTGACCTCTGGCTTGATTGCGGGGATCTGGAACCCAGCCCGCAGTGCCTCCGAGGCCTGCCTGTGCACAATGTGTGTGTGTGCGTGTGCGTGTGTGTGTGTGCGTGCGTGCAGAGACATGCAGGCAGGTGTTACAGGCTTGGGCCTTGTGTGTGCGGCATGCATTTGTCTAGCTGTGTGTGCGAGGGTTCCTGGAACGTGGGGACCACGCGGCAGGGACCTGGCTCTTTGCCAGCTGCATCCCTGGAACAGCAGCCGGCAGGTGCTCACACTTGTCAGGCCGCGAATACCGGGTGGGGGGCGGGTGGGGGGACAGCTTTCTGGGGGGCCGCGCTACCTGCTGCAGCTCGTCCACGAACGCCTCGTGGACCTCATCCTCGCTGCCGCGGGCCTTGATGAGGCTGGCGCTGCCTTCGTCGCCGAACACGTCGGCCGAGTACAAGTTGCGGAAGACGCCGGTGAGCAGGTGCGACACGTCCTGGGTGCGCAGCGAGGTGGGGCGCAGGCGCAGCAGCTGCGGCTCCTGCGGCTGCGGCAGCGCGGCCAGCGAGAAGCGGCGCGGCCGGCCGCGGAAGCCGCGGTGGAAGGACGCGGGGTAGGCGAGGGACGACAGCCACGCCGCCTGGCCGGGGCTGCAGGCCCGCGACAGGCCCGAGGTGGTCGCCCATGTCGAGCCCGCGAACGCGTACGACCCGGACTTGGAAGAGCGGCGGTCTCTGGCGCGGCGGGGCTCCATGGCAACCGGGACGCCGCCAGCCGCACTTCCGCCGCTGGCCCCGCCTCTTCCGCTCGGCGCCCCCGCTCCCACCGCGTCGTGGGCTCCGCAGCGGCGGCGGCACCTGCGTTCCGGGGCGCCCCGGGGGAGGAAGGGTTAAGCCGCCGGGACCGGCTGGTGGCGAAACCGGGGTCCCACCTGCCTCCCCCTCCCCCGTCCCCTCTCCAATGTGCGAATTTCTTGTGCATATTTCTTGTGCAAAGGCTCTGTTTCAGCGGGAGCCGCTGTGGCTCAGCGGATAGAGCGTCGGCCTGCAGACACCAGGGTCCCGGGTTCGATTCCGGTCCAGGGCATGGACCTGGGTTGCGGGCACATCCCCACTGTGGGGTGTGCAGGAGGCGGCTGATCGGTATTTCTAACTATCCCTCTCCCTTCCTCTCTGTAAAAAAATCAATAAAACATATTTTTTTAAAAAAAGATTCTGTTTCAGGTCTGTGTGTGGAGTAAGATGC
>JAAGEH010000143.1:3621064-3644305 GCA_011751065.1 Lasiurus cinereus
AAGAGAGCGAGTCACCAGGCTGGGGAACAGGGTGGGAACAGGCGAACCATTACAGCTGAGTGGGTGGAGGCCAAACCGGAGAGAAATGGAGGTGGTGGTGGTGGTGGTGATGGACAGGAGCTTCAGCGGCCTGTGAAGTGAGTGTGCACAGTGGTGTTAGGGAGAAGTGAAGACCACGCAGAGATGTAAAAGAATGAGTAGACTCACCATCAGTCATCAAGGATGTGGAAATGAGCTGAAACCGGTGTGGCTCAGTGGATAGAGCGTCGGCCTGCGGACTCAAGGATTCCAGGTTCGATTCCGGTCAAGGGCAAGGTACCTTGGTTGTGGGCACATCTCCAGTGCAGGAGGCAGTTGATTGATGTCTCTCTCCCATCGATGTTTCTGGCTCTCTATCCCTCTCCCTTCCTCTCTGTAAAAAAAAAAAAAAATCAATAAAATATATATATTTTAAAAAAAGACGTGGAAATTAAAAGCACAAGGTGAAAGCACTCCACACTCAGTAAAATGTGAAATCAGTCAATCAATCAACAACTCGAAAACAAATGAACCCGCCAACCTAGCGCGGGTGAGCCGTGATCGCAGATCACAGATCGCAGAGGGAAGTCGACCTGGCGTGGCAGCTCTGGAAAAACAGTTTGGTAGCTTCTTAGAAAGTCACCCACACAGCAGCCCCTCTTAGGTACTCCCCCCAGTGAAATGAAAACGTATGGGCACACGAAACCCCATGTGCAGACGATTAGGGCAGCTTTATTCCTATCCTCCAAAAACTGGAAAAAGCCCAAATGTTCCATCCACTGGTGAGAGAATCCATACATTGGTACATCTGTCCAATAGGATCATCTCAACAGTAAAGAGGAAGCAGACTATGGATACACAACAGCAAAGATGAATTATCAAACTGCTAACCCAAGAAACACTCAAACCTGTAAAGAATGTGTGTTTATTTTTTTTAATTTTTAAAAAAATATATATTTTATTGATTTTTCACAGAGAGGAAGGGAGAGGGACAGAGAGCCAGAAACATCGATGAGAGAGAGACATTGATCAGCTGCCTCCTGCACGCCCCACACTGGAGATGTGCTTGCAACCAAGGTACATGCCCTTGACTGGAATCGAACCCTGGACCCTCCCGTCCGCAGGCCGACGCTCTATCCACTGAGCCAAACTGGTTCTGGCTTGTGTGTTTATTTGAGTCAAACTGTTGACGACTGCCTGACAGGAAATAGGATCTCAATGTATTGAGACAATGCTCCAGAGAATGGCAGTTTTGGGTTTTGGTTTTTTTTTTACCTACTTTTTAAAAATATATATATATTTTATTGAATTTTTACAGAGAGGAAGAGGGATAGTCAGAAACATTGATGAGAGAGAGACATCTATCAGCTGCCTCCTGCACATCCCACACTGGGGATGTGCCCGCAAGCAAGATACATGCCCTTGCTTGCGGCATGTATCGCAACCTGGGATCCTTCAGTCCCGCAGGCTGTCGCTCTATCCACTGAGCCACACCGGTTTTGGCTTTTGCCTACTTTCATCAAAGGAGGAGATGGAAGAAAGTTACATGAAATCCACTGGTAATAGATTGGAGAGGTGGGAGAAAGAAAGGGCAAGGGGAGGGGGGGACCTCTGGGATTGGATAACATGTAAAATGGCCAAGACCGGTTTGGCTCAGCGGATAGAGCGTCGGCCTGCGGACTGGAAGGTCCCAGGTTCGATTCCGGTCAGAGGCACGTACCTTGCTTGCGGGCACCTCTCCAGTGTGGGGTGTGCAGGAGGCGGCTGATCGATGTCTCTCTGTCATCGATGTTTCTGACTTTCTATCCCTCTCCCTTCCTCTCTGTAAAAAAATCAGTAAAATAAAAAAAAATGTAAAATGACAGACGCCTCTTTCACAGGGCAGAGGACAGGAGAGTTAACAGTCAACACGATAAGGGTAACAATGAGGGAACTTGTGGTTTCGCCCTGGTGCTTTGCTGTGCCCTGAGGGAAGTTACAAGTGACCCTGACATTCCAAAGGTAGGTTATGGGAGATGCAAAACACAAGAGGCTCAGTTAAGATCAAAGCTGATCTTTGTCAGCGAAGATACCGGCCTAGGACGGGACTGCCCACTATCAACCGCTTTTTAATGGAAAAAGTTTCCATTTCAGACCATCCTTCGCGGTTACTTTAGTTCTCCAAGCTTGCTAGGCCACCACACGGAACTGCCCTGAGTTAGTCAGGTGAGCACGGGGCCCCTTTCCACCCACAAAATGCACCATGCTAGGCAAGAACAACATTCCAACATTCCAACATCCACACTGAACGGCTCCGTTTATACCACGTGGGAGATGCACCCAGAAAAGAGGTCAGGGGTTGTCAGGCGCTGGTGGGAAGGATTGGGGTGAGCTCGGAAGGAGGGTGGAGTAATTTCCCTGTGGGGGGAGAAAATCTATCTGCACTGCGCTAGCGGTTACAAACCATGGATCTGTCAACCTCACCGACCACAATCCTCCAGCTGCCGGCCCTTCCGAGGTTTCTTCCTTCCTCTCCATCTGTACACTCCAAAGGGTACATTTTATCGTATATAAAATTCTATCTATTTCAGCCCTGACTGGTTTGGTTGAGTGGATAGAGCGTCAGCCTGCAGACACAAGGGTCCCGGGTTCAATTCCGGTCAAGGGCATGCACCTTGGTTGCAGGCACATCCCCAGCAGGGGGTGTGCAGGAGGCAGCTGATCGATGTTTCTCTCTCATCGATGCTTCTAGCTCTCTCTTCCTCTCCCTTCCTTAATGTGGAAAATCAATAAAATATACATATATTTTTAAAATTCTACTTCAATTTTTTAAGTGAAAAGGAAAAAATAAGGATGTGTAAGTCAGGAGAGAAGGAAAAAGGGCAGTCCCAAATGTTGGGAGAGAACACTGCACACGGAGGACATAGAACAAGTTCAGGCGTAGAACTGACGAGAGGTAGACCTAAAACTTGTAAAATGGCCCAGACTTGCTGAAGGATAATGGGAGGGAGAGAGAAGAGGGGTCAGGGGTCCCCCATAGGCTGTATGTGCGACCAGGTGGATACCTCTACGTTTATAATGGGTGGTCATGTCCTAGGCTGGTACCTTCCCCGACAAAGATCAAGCCTCAAGTTCATTGAGGTGTTCGGGAAGAGGGCTGCTGCAGTCCAGGGCAGCAGTTTGACATCACAGGGACTGTCATCACTGGCACAGCGTGGCTTCTGCTCACGGGCGATACAACCAACCACTTTGACTCCCGGGGTGAGTCTGTGCGCCTGACAGCCTGGAACCCACTTCCTGAGAGGAGCCCAGGATGCTCGCCCACAGACCGGGCCCACTTCCGCTTCTCTTGTTGGGCCTGCCTCCCTCGGGGTCCTTCCCGGGACTCTGTGCTCAGAGCTGGCAGTCTAGGGTCCCTGCTCTGGCTTTCCTCCAGTCGCAGCTTCTCTTTTTTTAAATATATTTTATTGATTTTTTCACAGAGAGGAAGGGAGAGGGATAGAGAGTTAGAAACATCGATGAGAGAGAGACATCCATCAGCTGCCTCCTGTACCCCTCCTACTAGGGATGTGCCCGCAACCAAGATACATGCCCTTGACGGGAATCGAACCCGGGACACTTCAGTTCGCAGGCCGACGTTCTATCCACTAGGCCAAACGGGTTTCGGCAAGCCAGCAATTCTTTTAGAACAAGTCAGTCGTGTCCCTCCACAGCTTGAAACCTTCCCAGTGCTTCCCATCTCCCCCAAGTTCAAGTGGACGCCCTTGGAAGGCCCAACAGGGCCTGGACCCTATTACCTGCCTCTCCTCCTCCAGATCCTCCTTCCTCACTCGCTCTGCTCCAGCCACAGGGTCTCCTAGCCAGTTCTCCAGCCACCACAGCCACCACAGCCACCACAGCCACCCGCCTCAGGGTCGTGGCAGTGCCCGGAACCCTCTACCATGGAGCTCTCCAAACGGCCCCCTCTCGTACCTCCTTCAAGTCTTTGCTCAAATGCCACTTTCCCCAGAAGACCCAGCCTGGCCAACCTATTTAAGCTTTAACCTTCTCCCATTCCTGAATCCCCTTACTCTTTAGTTGTCCCTATACCCAATGAACTAAATAATTTGATTCTTTGGTTTCTTACCGTGTCTCTTCTTTCCACTGGAATATAAGCTCCAGGAGGTGGGGGTTTGGGTAAATTTTTTTTTCAAATATATTTTATTGATTTTTTTACAGAGAGGAAGGGAGAGGGATAGAGAGCTAGAAATATCAATGAGAGAGAGCCATCCATCAGCTGCCTCCTGCACGCCCTTTACTTGGGATGTGCCCGCAACCAAGGTACATGACATGCCCTTGACTGGAATCGAGCCTGGGACCCTTCAGTTCGCAGGCTCTATCCACTGAGCCAAACTGGTTTCGGCTTGGTAAATTTTTTTACTGGTGATTCCCAAGCCTCTAGAACAATGCTAGGTACAGAGCAGGTGCTCAATAAATAGTTGCTGACTAAATTAAAGAACAGGACCTGACTGGTTTGGCTCAGTGGATAGAGCATCAGCCTGAGAACTGAAGGGTCCCAGGCTCGATTCCAGTCAAGGGCACGTACCTTGGTTGCGGGCACATCCCCAGTAGGGGCTGTGCAGGAGGCAGCTGATCAATGTCTCTCTCTCATCGATGTTTCTAACTCTCCATTCCTTTCCCTTCTTCTCTGTAAAAAATCAATAAAATATATTTTTAAAAAAATTTTTTTAAAAAGGAACAGAATCATTTTCAAACTGGAGTTTCAGTTCTTCAATGTGCTCATTCCTTAAGGGTGCCTCCTCCCTCGGAGGAGGATCTGAGGGCCACGCCCCTGGCTGTTCCCCCACATCAAGCACTGGACGCTGCCTGTGGAGAGGGGCAGGGTGGGAGTGAGTGTTGGGACTTGGTCCACAGTGAAATAAACATCTCAGTTATTTAGATGTTTGTGGCTCAGGGGGTGGGAGCGTCATCCTGTACACTGAAGGGTTGTGGGTTCAATTCCCAGTCAGGGCACATACCTAGGTTGCAGGTTCGATCCCTGGTCAGGGTACATATGGGAGGCAACTGATCAATGATTCTCGCTCACATTGATGTGTTCCTTCCCCCTCTCCCCCCCACTTCTTTCTAAAATCAACAAGCATGTCCTCAGGTGAGGATTGAAAAAAATCACAGTTACATTCACAAACGAATATGCAACACGATCCCACAAATATAATTATAGAAAAGTGACTCCAAATTGTCCCATACTGACCTGGGATCACCCACAGGCCAGAAACCTCGTGGTCTGGCGTGGCACAGCCGCGGTCTCCTGCCGATCCTGGCACAGCCCGGAGTCTCTTCCTGACTGGATCCGAGCCCACTTCGCCACAGCTGCTCCCTGAGAGAGGCAGCCTTCAGCTTTCCTCCCAAAGCTTCCCGATGGGGGTCCAGAACCCTCTGGGGCAGCGGTTCTCAACCTGTGCGTCGCGACCCCTTTGGGGGTTGAACACCACTTTCCCAGGGGTCGCCTAAGACCATTGGAAAACACAGATACGATTCATTAACAGTTGCAAAATGACAGTGATGAAGTAGCAACGAAAATAATTTCATGGTTGGGGGTCACCACAACATGAGGAACTGTCTTAAAGGGTCGTGGCGTTAGGAAGGTTGAGAACCACTGCTCTGGGGGGAGCTGAGATGGGGTGCTCCAGTCTTCGCAAGCACGGGGCACACTCTGGGGCCAAGAGCCTTGGGGTCAGTAGAGGAGGCCCCAGCAGGGGACGGCTGAGGGGAGAGGGGACTCCTGTCCACGTCTGTCCAGCAGGCGTGTGTTCACACAGGACTCAGGCCTGTTCCTGTGGCAGCTGAAGTGTAGCGGAGTCCCCGCTGCAGAGCTGTGATGGGACTTGCCAAGGTCTCCGAGCAGGAAACAGCAGAGCCAAGGTTTAAACCGCCCATCACCCCCCTGCCCTGGGTCTGGCGCCCCAAAGACAAGGAGGGGACGGAAGAGACCTCGCCCACCTCACCAGCGTGGCTAGGTGTGTTCCGGGGGAGGCGTGGGGCAGGGCCCGCCCTGAGAACACGGGGCGCCTGGCCGTCCTGAGAGTCCGCACTCACAAGTGGCAAGGGGCCAAGGGAAGTGACTTGAGGCCATCATTGGCCCAAACACTGGGTTTCACCTCCTCCCCCGAACCCACCTCCCACCCCCCTGAAGGCAGGGTGGGCACGGGGAGGTGGGGCGATGCCTGAAAACCCCATTAGGCAACCAGTCTTGGGCAGGCGTGACCTCTCTGCGCACCCGGCCGAGCCTGCTGAGTCACGGGGATCTCGGGGCATCTTGCAGAGGCAGCTGGGAGCTGGGATTTGGCGAGAGGGGAGAGGGGTGTGGTGTGTGTGTGTGTGGGGGGGGGGGTGTGAAGGGGGGCGAGGATCATTTAGGCACCTGGCGGGTTTCGGCTGAGGGAGCAGAATCCAGCAACTTGGTGGCTGGGTACAAAGCGTCTTTTTTTAAAAAAATTAATTAATTTTTTTACAGAGAGGAAGGGAGAGGGAGAGAGTTAGAAACATCAATGAGAGAGAAACATCAATCAGCTGCCTCCTGCACAGCCCACACTGGAGATGTGCCCACAACCGAGGTACATGCCCTTGTCCAGAATCAAACCTGGGACCTTTCAGTCCGCAGGCCGATGCTCTATCCACTGTGCCACACCGGTCTTGGCAAGGGTACAAAGCCTCTTGCCGGCCTTCTCGTCCCTCCACACACACAGGTACAGGCATAACCCCACACACGCTTCCCTCCGCAGACACAGCAGAGAGCCCCCTCTCCCCCCAGCCTGTAGGAGAGAGAGGGGCAGGCAGACAGGAGGGGTGCAGAGAGCGCTGGGAGGGTGACTGACCCCTGCAGAGCAGCACAGGGTGTGCCCGGCCCTCTCCGCACAGAACCTGGCTGCATGTGCCAACTGGAGCCAGCCTGGCCTATCCTGCCCAACCACCCTGGCAGGGGAGGGGCTTAGCGCTCTGTCTGGGCCAGAGGCCTGAAGAGGGCCGAGGTGAGGGGGGGGGGGTGCGCAAAGGAAGCAGCAGGAGCCCGCTGCAGCCCTCACCAGGCATCTGGGCCAAGGGAGCGGGCACAGCCCCAGACCATCCCTGGTTTGGGCTGGAGGCTCAGGGCTGGGTGGCGAGGTGAGAAAATAGGAATTGGGGCGTCAGAGGGACTCCACTGGTCTCCGCCTGGAAGAGGAGCAGGGCCCGAGGAGGCCTGATCTGCTGAATAGAGGGACTTACTCCGAGCCCCACCAGCCCCCCAGGACATTAGAGGGACCTCCAGGAGGCCCCCAGAGGCAGGAGGCCCCCAGAGGCAGGAGGCCCCAGAGGGCAGGCCTAGAAGGGTGCATCTTAGGTGACAGAGGAGAGGTGAGCGCAGTGGAAGGACCCTCCCTCATCGTCCCCACCCCCCGGCCGGGCTCCAAAGTGAGGCCCCAGCAGAAGGGAAACCCCGGAGGGCTGTGCCAGGCTGGGGTGCAGGACAGACAACCCCAGCGAAGGCCAGGCGAAGGGCCTGAGGGGGGCCTGTGGAGGGAGGGCCTCTCCGAAGTCCTGCCCCAGCCCCAGCCCTCGGAGCCCAGAGACCAGGCCGCCGGGCTGGCTGTGCGGGAAGAGGGGCTTCTCCAAGGGGCCCAACGGGCTCTGCCAGCTCTCCCCTCGGCTCAGCCGCCCAGGCGGGGGCACCCCTCATCCCCGGAGGCCCTCTGGGGCTCTTCCAAGGCCTCCCCCCCCAAGGGTGATGGGTAGCAGGATCCCCAGACTTCCCCTGGGGGTCCTCTAAGTACCCCGTAAAGAGGGTGTCTGGGTTCAAGAACGGAAGGAGGGTGTCTGGGGGTCCACATGGGGACCCCCTGCCCAGACCGCCTCTTGGGACTGTCACCCGACAAAGGCTCTGACTGTCAGCCGCGCGGCTGCACGGGTCGCTCGGAGTGTGGGGTGGGGGTGTGAGGGGGTCTCAAAGGGGAGCTCCCTGCACCCCCTTGCTGTGAGCTCCCCGCCCCCTCTCCCCCCAGAGGCGCTGCTGAGGCTAGAAACTCCCAGCTGGAGGGCGGGACCCTCTCTGGGGACGCGGGACCCGGGGCGCCGCGCCTGGACGCCTCCCTCCCCAGGAGGACGCCGGGCGGAGGCGCCGCGGGCGGGCGGGCGGGGCGGTAATGACAGGCCGGCGGCGGCGGGGGACGGGGAGCGGCTATTTCTGGCGGGGCGTCGCCCTCCGGCCGCGGGGCGGGGCGGGGCGGGGCGGGCAGGGGGGCGGGCAGGGGCGGGCGCAGTCCCGGGCCACCCCGCCCCGCCCGCCGCCGCGCCTGCGAGTCTCCGCCGCGCTCCGCTCGGACCCGAGGCATGGACTCGGGCCGGGACTTCCTGACGCTGCACGGTGAGTGCGGCCGGCGCTGGGGGGGGGGGGGGCCCCCGGGCCCGGGGCTCCCCCACTTCTCCCCCGGCCGCCCCCCGGCCCGCGGTCCCGGGGAGTCGGGGCCCAGGACCAGGGCGTCCCCGCGCAGCCCCCGGGGCCGGGGTGCGGGTCAAAGGCTTCTCTGAAGACTCTTCCCGCCCCCCCCACCCCAGCCCGGGGACCCCCCCCCTCCTCCTGGCCCCGGAAGGCGGGGCTCCGGGGTCCCGCTGCGCACGGAGGGGCCGAGGGGGAGGCCCCCGCCCCGTCCCGGCGCCCCAGAAGCTGCGCGGAGCCGGGCGCGTGGGTGCGGCGGGGAGGGCGGGGTGCGGGGGGTTGGGGGGTGCGGAGTGTGGGGGGTGTGGGGGGGCGGGGCGCGGAGGGGTGCCAGGCTGGCGGAGTCGGGCCGCGCCGCCGCACTGCCCCGCGCAGGGCTCGGGCCGCGGGGCGCAGGCTGCCTCCTCCCCCGGCGCATCCTCCCCGGGACGCGGCCGAGTCCCCGCGGGGGGGCCGGCGCCTCCACCCTCCGTCCCGCCGACCGCCGCCTCCCACCCCGAGCGACCGAGTCTGAGCCCGCGCCCTGCCCCCTGGACCGGGAGCAGCCGCGGGCTCCGCACCCCGGACCTGCAGGCCTCGGGCTGCAGGGGACCCCCACGCTGGGCCTGCAGCTCTTTGCTCCAGCCTGGGGGCTCGCCTGCCCTTTGGGGAGCTCACCCTCCGGCCCCCACGCCCTCCCCCAGGGCAGTCGGCTCAGCAAGCCCCGCCCCCCTCACGCCAATCACGGCTCAGCCAGGCCTCCTGCAGCCTCCTCGGACCCCTGGGGTTGGAGACTTCCTGTCCCCCGTCCATCCTTCTGACCCGGAGGTAACAGGTGGGAAAGGGAAAGGCAGGGCTCCCCCTCCCCCAGCTGTCCGACTCGGAGGTGCTCTAATCGGCCAGGCCCACTCTGCCGCCTCCCCCAGTTGGCCCGACCTGGTCCCCGGGGCGCAGAGACCTGGCTCCGTGCCCAGAGCTGTTACCCTGAGACCAGTAGCCCCGGCTCCTCCAGGCCACCTCGTGTCATGGGATCCCCACTCCTTCCAGTGCCCCCCTCTTCTCTCCTCAGGCCAGAGGTGCCCCATGCTCCTGCCAGCCTGGCAGGAAGGGAGATCAGCAGCTCAGAGGACCTGCTTTCTCTCCTGATCCCTTAGCTCAGCGGTTCTCAACCTGTGGGTTGCGACCCCTTTGATGGGGTCCATCGACCCCATCACAGGGGTCGCCTAAGACCATCAGAAAACACAGATATTTACATGACGATTCACAACAGTAGCAAAATTACTGTTAGGAAGTGGCAACAAAAATAATTTTATGGTTGGGGGCCACCACCACATGAGGTGCTGTATTAAAGGGTCCCGGCATTAGGAAGGTTGAGAACCACTGGCATAGCTGGTGCAGCGCCGTCTGCCCTGCACGCTGCCCCCTCTCACAGGCCTGCCTCCCGCTCCGGCCACCTGAAAGCCCACGGTGGCCTCTGGCGCAGCTTGGCCTCTGCCCACGGCAGAATGGGCCCCACCTCAGGCATGTACGCCTTTGTCCCAGCCCGTGGCATCCTGTTTGAGACCCGCCTCCCTGCATAGGACATGTCCCTGCCGCCCTCGCCCCCAGATACATGCAGAGGCAGTGGAGTAGGCCTGCCCGAACTCCGGGCAGACTACTTGGCTTTTCCATCGGGGCGAATCCCTCGGCTTAACTGTGCCTCCTCTAAAATGGGGTGAGACTACTACCTGCGCAGAGGGCTGCTGTGGGGACTGAATGAGGTGGCACCTAGGAGCCAATGAGAACGGTGCCTGCGACCCAGCCTGGGCCAGGTCCCCCCAAATGTCCATGCCCTGTGAGGTGCTGCTAGTTCTTTGGGAAAAAGATGAGGGTACACCATCAGGCAGCCCCTAGCCAGAAAAAAATGACTAGAACTGGGGTCCAGAATCAAGGGGCTCCTTCCCATGTCTGAGGCCTCTGACTGAAGTTCTAGGCCCCCCGTATCCCCCTTACTCACTTCCTCTGCTCCTCCATTCTGGCCAGGGCTACGCTGGCTTCTCGGATGCCCTGTCCTCACTGGACACATCCACCTCCACTAACTTTTCCACACTGAACCCCTCCGGCCGCACAGTAAAGGTGGCATTTGTAAAAGTGCGGGCAGTGCCCAGGCCAAGTGGCTCAGCTGGTTGGAGTGCTGTCCCACACACCAGAAGGTCGTCGGTTTGATTCCTGGTCAGGGCACACACCTAGTTTGTGGGTTCAATCCCTGATCGGGGTGTGTACAAGAGGCAATAGGTTGATGTTTCTCACACTGACCTCTCTCTCCCCTCTCCCTCCATTGTTCTCTTTCTAAAGTCATATCCTTGGGTGAGAGTTAAAGTTTTTTGAAGGGGAAGGCAGGCTACATAGGAAACCCTGGCTTCATCTTGGCCTCCGGAGACCTGGGCTCCAGGCCTCGCTTTGCCTTACTTACATCGTGACCCTGGGCAAACCCATGTGCCCCTCTGGGCCTGTCTTCTCACCCACAGGATCACAGTACCCACCCCACAGGTGTGAGGGTACAGGCACCCACGGGCACGGGAGCTGTAGGTTGGCTACAAAGCCACTAGAACCATCAGAGCGAGTTGGGGTGGCCAACCCCCTATCCACCTGAATTACGATTCCAAGTTCTGGGGTCCCAGGCCCACACTCCACGACACACCCTGACCTGGAACTTTTTGGGTGTCAGATGTCACTCGGGCAGCCGGTGAGGCCCGCAGGCCCGTCTCGGGGTCTTGTTTTTAAATGTCCCATAAAAGCCACCCTTCAAAAGCAGCCGGTGACACTGATGTGGTTCTACTGGGAGTCCCGGTGAACAACCCTCGCAGGGTGCCCTCAAACTGAGGTTCCCCTGGGCCTCTGCTCCCCGCCCCTTTCCAACATGAGCAGCAACTCGCAGCTCGTCTGCACCAACGCGTCCTCACGACTTGCTCTCGGTGGGCGACTTGCTCTCGGTGGGCGGCTTGCTCTCGGTGGGTGACTTACTCGGCGACTTGCTCTCGGTGGGTGACTTACTCTCGGTGGGTGACTTACTCGCTGTGGGTGACTTACTCGGCGACTTGCTCTCGGTGGGTGACTTACTCTCGGGGGGTGACTTGCTCTCGGTGGGTGGCTTACTCGGTGGGTGACTTGCTCTCGGGGGGTGACGTAGGCCGGTCACCGGCGCTTGGGTCGCTCTGCCTGTCTGCGCTCCCAGCGGCCTTGCCGGGGCCTCAGGGCGGGCGCTGGGCGCTGGGGCCGGAGCCGCAAGGAGCGAGCTGCTCAGAGGCGGGAGCGCGAGGGGGGTGAGTGGCGCACGGTCGGGGCTCAATAAACAGCCGCGGGGCGGGGAGGGGGGGGGAGGCGGTAGCGCAGTGAGAGGCCCCGTTCCCGCGCCCTGGCCGCCGCGCACAGGGTGGGCACTCACCGGAGCGACGGGCCCGTGTTAACGGGCGCACTGAGGGTCAGCATCCCCCCCGTCGGCCCCCCAAGAATCGCTTTCGCCTCCCGGCCCTCGGGGGGCACCGCGCGGGAGGGGGCGCAGGAGGAAGCGGGGCCTGGGGTCCGCCGGGGAGGGCGGCCGCGGGCCACCGGAGCGCGCTCGCCGGGCGGTTTTGGTGGATCCCGGCACCGCCCCCGCCGGACGGCCCGCCGCCGCCAGCCTCCGCCCCCGGGCCCAGCGGGTGGGGGGGGCCCGGCTCAGGCTCCGCCCCCTGCGGAGCCCCGCCTTCCGGGGGGCCCCGCCCCGGGTTCGCCCCGGTCCTGCTGGCCCCGGTCGGCTTTCCGGGCGCAGCTCAGCCCCCCCGTCGCCCCCGGGCCCGGCCCCGCCCCGTCGCCGCCGCTCCGGCTCCGGCTGCGCCCTCCACCCGCGCTCTGGCCGCGGGCTCCCGCCGCCGCCCCGCTTCCCGGATGCTGGCTTCGTCCCCTCCGCCTCCGGGGCGCCCCGCCCCCGGGGCCCGGCTCCCCACTCCCCGCCCGGATTCCGCTCTCGCCCCGCCCCCAGGGGCTCTCGGTCCCGGCCCTTCCAGCCCAGATTCCCCGTCGCCCCGCCCCTAGGGCCGAGGCCCCGCCCCCCGCTGGTGCTGGCCCCGCCCCTCCCGCTGGTGCTGGCCCCGCCCCCCGCTGGGTGCTGGCCCCACCCCTCCCGCTGGGTGCTGGCCCCGTCCCTCCCGCTGGTGCGGGCCCCGCCCCTCCTGCTGGTGCTGGCCCCGCCCCTCCCGGGCCCCGCCCCCGCCTCGGTGGGCATCTGGAGCCTCGGGCATTGTCCCGGGCCGGGCTGGCGGGCGGCGGGCATCATGCCGTTTCTGCGCGGCCGGAGCCGCTCCAGGGAGCTCTACCTGCAGGAGCAGAGCCGCCAGGTGGCGGCGCTCAACGGGCGGAGGCTGGGTAAGGGTCGCAGGCGACGCCGAGCCAGAGAATGTGCAGACCGGGATGGCAGCTGGGGCGGGACGCAGACCCTGTGTTCCTTTGGTTGGACCCGTTCGGTATTCCTGTGAGTGTGTGACCCATTTCGGGGCTGTGTTTGCAGGGGTGAGGCCTGCGGGGCATCGGTTACCCCTCCTCCCGACATACCCCCAGCTCCTCCAAGCCTCCCTGCTCCTTGGCACCCCTCCCTGCCTCCCTGTTTACAGATTAATGAGGCACCACCGGATACGTGGCCTGGAGCGTAACGGGGATGGCTGTAATCCTCTGAGATGATCTGCGACAGTGTGTGGTCCAGTGCGATGCTGGGTGCGCTCCGGGTGGCAGATGGGACAGTAGTGGGTGATCCAGGCGGCCGAGTGATCCTATCGCTCTGCGTTATGGTGCGTGCTTTGTGGGTTTTCTGACATTCCTCCTGCGGGTGGTGGCTGCAGAAGGTAATGTGTCCTATCATGGACCCTGTGGGCGGGCTTCCGAGTCCTGACTCGACCATGTAACTTCCCGGGGCCTCAGTTTCCTCCTCTGTGAAATGGGAACAGTGACCGTGCCTCCCTCGTAGGGTTGGCAGGGAGGTTGAATACATGCGCTAAGCACAGGCTCTTGTTCAGATACTAACCATTAGGATGGTGGATGCTATTATTATCATGATGATGATGATAAGGCACTGTATGCGGTGTGGCTGTTGGTGACTCCATGTAACCATGTACATCACTGGGTGACTTTATCTCAGTATTGCCATGGGTTATTATGAGTCCCAAGCCCAGGCTGTCTCCATTATGCACCCCCCTAGGTACCTGGTCAGGACTCCTGGCACCCCCCTCGGCCTCCTATTGGTGCGTTCAGCACCCTCCCCTGGGTGCCTCGGGGGCCTGGGCAGGTTAGTGAGGCTGTCTGGTCAACCAGGGCCCCTGAGCTCAGAGGCCGCTCCCCACCTCCCACCGGAGAGGGCACTAGAGCTAAGAGAATGGGGGTGGGGGGTGAGGGGTGCCCACACTTGCTGGGAGGTGGGGCGGGCAGCCCAGGAGCCTCCGAAACTAAAGGGCCTCCGTGAGGCTCAGAGGTGGAGGTGCCGCCCAGGTGCCCCGTGGCCCAGCGGGCAGCGTTATCGACGGCCACTGTGGGCGGGAGGCCAGTGTCCGGAAGTCACGTCGGCAGCCGGGGGGCTTATCTCTGCCCGACTGCAGACTGGGCCTCGGCCCGGCTCCGGGACAGGATGGACATGTCATCTCCTCACCGTGTTTTCCAGAGCCGGAGGGTGGGGCCCACCTTCTCCTTCCCACCCCTCCCCCACAGTCCCATCCGAACTGTGTGCCCAGCTTCAGGGGGCGGGGGGGGGGTGCGGACTGAGGGTAAGATGTCCCTCCCAGGTGCCCTGCAGCCGCAGGAAGGACCGTGGGTCCCTGGCAGAGGCCGAGGTGCCTCTCCTGGCAGCCTGGGGCCCCCTCCCCCTCCCGCTGGTTTTGAGCTCCAGCAGTTTGGGACATCCTGCGGATGGAGCCCCCTTCTCTTCCTGGGACCAAAGGGGAGCTGCTCCCACCGCAGCAGAGGGGTCTCCTGGGGTGGAGACACTGGGGACAAAGGCGGGGGAAGGTCACATGGGAAGATCGCCTCCTCCCACACTCTCCTCGCCTGCCTGGTGCGGAGGGGGAGCAGGGCCCAGGTGGGGAAGGGAGCTGCCCGAAGCCATAGGGAGGCGAGTGTTAGCCGAGGGGGACTTTGTCCGTGGACGGGAGCTTATGGAAGTGGTCCAGAAAGTTCTGTGGGTCCTGTGGCGGTGTGGGTCTGGCTAGGGAATGGGGAGGTAAGAACACAGTGGGAGAGGCTCGGAGGGGCTGGGAATCCGGGCTCAGAAAAGAAAAGGCTAGAGGCCTAGGCACTGGCCCCACAGACTGGACGGACGTACACGTGCGCTGGAGCAGAGGATGCAGATGGCACACGGTGACAGACAGGAGGTGAAATGGCCAGCTGGCTCTGGACACAGCTGGCTGCTGGGCTGCATGTGGCCAGGGTGATAATGCAGATAATAGATTTATAGATACAGAAATATAGATACAGATATGGGTTGATATATGCAGATACAGTCTATAGATACAGAAATACAGATACAGATATGGGTTGAAACATGCGGATGTAGATCTATAGATACAGAAATATAGATACAGATATGGGTTGATATATGCAGATACAGATCTATAGATACAGAAATATAGATACAGATATGGGTTGAAACATGCGGATGTAGATCTATAGATACAGAAATATAGAGACAGATATGGGTTGATACAGATCTATAAATACAGAAATGTTGATACAGATACAGATCCAGGGTGAGAGGAACAGGGTCAGCTGTAGATGGCTCTCACTCTATGACAATGATAAGTTATTAGGGCGGGGGTCTCCCCTTGATCACACTGGGTACGGGGTCTGCTGGGGGTGAGGGCTCCCGGGGAGGGGCATAGTATCCCTTTGGCACCTCTTGCTCAGGGACCATAGCTTTGGAGCCCCTGCCTCAGGCCAGCCTGGTCTCTGGAATCAGCAAGAGGGTGCCAAGCAGCCAGGGTTCTAGTCCTGGCTGTGGGGCGGGCCTGGCTCCGGCTTCTGAAAGGGCTGCCCTGTGACTTCAGGCTGCTGGACCCCGAGGCGTCCTGGAGACAGGCCACTCGGTGATGGGGTGGGCGTGGAGGGGCAGGGTGGACAGAGGCTGCAGGAGGCTCTTCTCTTCGGGGGCCAGGATCAAGACCCACTCAAGGAGGTGCTAGTCAGGGGTGGCGATAGTGGTGAGGGTGGCAGGGATGGGCCCCACAGTAACTACAGTGTTGGCACTAGGAACTGAAACAGCTTTACCTCGGGACCTTCCCAGAATCGTGCATCATCTCATTTAACCACAGGCCTTCCCTGTGAGGGGCTGCTATATTTATCCTCCGTTTACAGACGGAAAAGCAGGGGCCCAAGTCACACAGTTAGTCTGGGGGTGGGGGTGGGGGGGATCCTCTGGATCCATTGCCATTGGTGTCTGCCCCTTTGCTTTCCTGCTCTGCCCGATCTTTTAGTCCCGCTTCCTTCAGGTCACTGACCCCTACGTCTGACGAGGAGGGGCCCACCTCGTCTTTCAGAGTCAGGCTATTTCCTGGAAATGGGGGGTCTGGTCCCCCAGGGACCAGGAGTTCTTAGATAGCTGTCCTCCCTTTGTCCATTCCGCTATGGGGGGCAGCAGGGCAGTGTATGAAGTGTGGGCTCGATGGCTAGGCACCCCAAGGTTTACACGGCCTCAGCTGGTGACTGCACGGTGGAGACAGGGCAGGATGGAGCATGCTGACGGAGGGAGACGTGAACAGAGAGATGAGGACGAGGCTGGGGAAAGCGGGGTCCTGGAGGGAGAGGGCGTGGCCAGCGGGGGGTCTGGGACAGCAGGGGCCCTGGCGGAGGTGGCCTCTTACGAGCTCTGCCCCCCACCCCTAGGCCTACAGAATGACGAGGACCTGCAGGCGCTGCTGAAGGGCACCCAGCTCCTGAAGGTGAAGTCCAACTCATGGCGGCGAGAGCGCTTCTACAAGCTGCAGGAAGACTGCAAGACCATCTGGCAGGAGTCCCGCAAGGTCATGCGCAGCCCCGAGTCCCAGCTGTGTGAGTGCCCGGGGCTGGGGGGCACTCAGTGATGGGGTGGGCGTGGAGGGACAGGGTGAACAGAGGCGGCACTGAAATCCGTGCTTGGATGGGACACGGCTGGCTGGGGCTGGAGGTCCCTCAGGGACCAGGACCACAGACAGAGAAACTGAGTCCCAGCCTGGTGGGGCATAGGTCCGTCACGCAGCCAGGACCAGATAGGGGGACGTGGCAGCTAGCCAGAGTCTGGGGGAGCAGGCAGGGAAAACGGAGTTCTGGACTGGGCTGGAAAAAGCGGTCATGGACCCAGGACTACAGGTGGAGATGCTAAAGGCTTCTGGGAGTTAGGGGCACGTAACCATGACCACAGGTGGGGAAAGCAGGCTCCGGGGAGGGCGGGAGCTGGACAGTATTGTGTGAACGCATAGGTATCGTCTGGGCAGTTGTGGGGAGCAGGGAAGCTGGGTGGACCGGCCCCCAGGTGTGGTGAGGCCAAAGCCAGCCCACAGTTGGGGCACAGACATAGCCCGGTCAGGATGTGAGATGGGGCTCGAAGGAGGTAGCCCTTCTCTAGGACGAGGGCCATAGCAGGGAGAAGGGGCAGAGCGGGGCTGGGACACAAGAGAGAGAGGCCTCACAGGGTAGCTCCCTCGAGGGCATGGGCCCGAGGGCTTTCCAGAAGCTTCGGAAATGGCCCAGGAACCCGAGGCCCAGGCCTGCAGATGGAGAGGGTCCCCTACCAGGCCTTCGTGAGAAACTCTGATGACTGCTTAACGCAGAGTGCCCCCAAGTCTCTGTCAGATGCGAGCTCTGCGCTGCCCTCTGCATGCTGGGAAAAGCTCAGACTACGGCTGTCCCCAGCACGGTGCTGATGGGGCTGTCCTGGCTCTGTGCTGTCTGTCACAGCTGCCACTAGCCACTGTGGTCACCGAGCACTTGAAACGTGGCTGGTGTGACTGGAGAACGGAACTTTCACTTGGTGGAACTTTCATGAATTTCTGTTTAAATGACCACACGCGGTTGGCAGCTGCCATACGGGCCAGTGCGGCTGGGTTTCTCCCAGCCCAGACCGTTTGGGGACAGGCAGGGTCAGCACACGGGCAGGTCTAGAGGGAATGAGGTCAGACACAGGTGACAGGCCCCAGGTAGGAGTAGGAGGATCACGGGAGGGAGGAGCAGGTCAGCCCCATAGACGGTACCCCTGGAAGGGTCTGCCGGGCCTCAGGACCTGGGCAGAAACGGAAGAAGGTGTAGCCTGCTGACCGGTGGCCCGAGGGGCCAGGGATGAGGCAGGAGAGGAGCAGGGGCAGATGCAGGGAGCTGGGCTGGATCTGGGGGCCAGGGGCCAGGGCAGGGTCCGAGGGGATGGAGACGGAAGGGCTCTCAGAAAACCACCCACCACGCCCGTCTGCCACTCAGCCTGGGAGTGACCTGACCTTGCCTCTGGGGCACCAGCCAGGCTGCTCCACCGGCCGCTGCCCTGATAGGGAGTTTCCTGCCAGACGCTGGTGGGGGGCGGCACCGTGGGAACGGGGCATCTTACGCTCTGAGCCCTGGGGTTCCTGGGCGCCCAGCAGCCAGGCCATATGCATGGTGCCCAGGGTGAGCCTCCACCTGGTGGAGCTGGGCATGGGGGCGGCAGCGGGGTGGTGAGACCCTCACACTGGGATGGCGAGGTGCAGAGGGCAGGACAGAATTCCAGGCAGGAGACCCCAGGTGGGCAAGAAGCAGGGCAAGGCTGAGGACGGGGACATAAAGAGAGGGGGCTGCAGGGGGGACAGGTCCAGGGTTGGGCGTCGGTGTGGTCAGGTGAGGACAGGGGCCCAAGAGGCTCCCTCCCTGTCAGGGCCACTGAGGCAGGCCTTGGGCTGTGCTTGCCTGCTGGTTGCTTCCCTGCTGAGGGTACTCAATCCGCAGGGAAACTGAGGCCAGGTGAGGAGCAGTGGTTCTCTGCCTCTGCTCCCTGACCCCTAAGTCTCCCCTGATGCTGGCACCACTAGCCCCCACCTTTTCCCCTCCTCCCACCCTACCCCCTCTGGCCCCAGGGGCAGACAGGCATTATCAGTGGTGGAGGCATCTGGACTTTCTCTGGTGCGGGTGGGGGTGCTGGCCCGGGAGCTGTGGGGCTCAGCTTCCTGTTTGCACTGCCGCCCGGTCAGGGGCAGCTGGTGTGGGGCCCGGTGGGGCACAGGCGGCTCCAGCCCGGGGATTAAGCAGGGATATCCCCCGAACTCGAGATGGCTCAGGCTCACGTGTTCCACCGCCCAGGGCCTGCTGCCCGGCTGGGCCCAGGGCACACACACACAGGGGGCCTGCAGGGGGCCAGGTGTGTGAGGCGGAAAAGCGGCTTTCAGCTAGAGCGGGTCTCGGACCCAGGACAGATGGAGGCGGATGGCTCAGGATGGGGGGAGGGCGGGCACAGCGCCTGGAGGGACTGGTTCCCAGCCGGATCAGGGAAGATACATTGGGGGTTCGGAGGGCAGGCAGGAAGGCTGCGCTCTGACAGCGGGGCCCTCGGCCTGGCTCCTCAGGGCAGAATGATGTCCTCTCTCAGACCCCCAGTGTGCACGCTCCAGTCTGCCTCCTGGGATCCTGGAGGGCAGAGCCTTCCTGCACCCTCCTGGCCCCGGGGTTCCCCAAGTTCTGGACACATACACCGTATTTTCCCGGCGTATAAGATGACTTTTTAACCCAAGAAAATCTTCTCAAAAGTCGGGGGTTGTCTTATAGGGCGAGTATATCTCAAACTCTGTATTTTAACTGGAAAAGTTGGGGGTCGTCTTATATGCCGGAAAATACGGTAGACACAAATGGGGCCTTTTTACCCTCTGACACAGCCCCTTTCCCTGTCTGTGCCCCCGGCCCCCAAGACCAGGGCGGGCTGAGGGTGGCGCGTGTCTCCTGAACCCTCAGGAGAGGGGCCTGGAGGCTCACACGACCGTCTGAGGGGAGGACGGGTCCAAAGTCAGTGTGATGGGGGGTGTAGGGGGTGTGACCTCCTCCCGGTCACAGGCCCCGAGTTCCAGAGTGCTCTGCCCTGCCCACTCCTCTCCCAGGGCCTTGCTCCCGACAGCACAGAAACGACGGGTCTGGGGTCCAAGGCCTGCCCACCCTGCAGTCATTCCCTCTGTCTGCGTTCACTCTGTCCACCCCAGCTGCGTCTCACACTCCTCCTCCTCCTGTCCCCGCCGTGTCCGTCCTCCTGCCGGCTCCTCTCTCTCTGGATCCATGCCTGAGCCCCAGCCCCGCCTCTGTCTCTAACCTGTGGTCCCTTCCAGGCCGGGGGAGCAGGGGGTAGCCTCATGCTTCCCTCTGCCCCCACCGCCTCCCCACAGTCTCCATCGAGGACATTCAGGAGGTCCGGATGGGGCACCGCACCGAGGGCCTGGAGAAGTTTGCCCGGGACGTGCCCGCGGACCGCTGCTTCTCCATCGTCTTTAAGGACCAGCGCAACACTCTCGACCTCATCGCCTCCTCCCCGGCGGACGCCCAGCACTGGGTGCAGGGGCTGCGCAAGATCATCCATCACTCGGGCTCCATGGACCAGCAGCAGAAGCTGCAGCAGTATCCTTCCGCTGGCGGGGGGGCCCAGGCCCCGCCTCTGGATTCTGGCTGTGCTGGTCCCCAGCTCGGCCGGGGAGGGCAGATGCCCGCTCGGACCCTCATACCAAAATAGCACAGATTTGGTTAAACAACAGACATACCTTTTCTCCCGCTTCTGGAGCTTGTAAGTCCAAGGTCAGGGCGGCCAGCGTGGCTGGGTTCTGGTGAGAGCTCTTCTCCTAGCGTCTGGATGGATGCCTTCCTCCCCGCTGTGTCCTCCGATGGCAGAGAGAGAGAGAGAGAGAGAGAGAGAGAGAGAGAGAGAGAGAGTAAGTTTTCTGGTGTCTCTTCTTCTAAGGACGCTAATTCCATCAAGAGGGTTCCACCTGCCGAAACCGGTTTGGCTCAGTGGATAGAGCCGTGGTCCTCAACTTTTCTAATGCCGCGACCCTTTAATACAGTTCCTCATGTGGTGGTGACCCCCAACCATAAACTTATTATTTATTTTATTTTTTTAATATATTTTTATTGATTTTTCACAGAGAGGAAGGGAGAGGAATAGAAAGTCAGAAACATCGATGAGAGAGAGACATCGATCAGCCGCCTCCTGCATGCCCCACACTGGAGTTGTGCCCGCAAGCAAGGTACATGCCCCCGACTGGAATCGAACCTGGGACCTTTCAGTCCACGGGCCGATGCTCTATCCACTGAGCCAAACTGGTCTTGGCCATAAAATTATTTTCGTTGCTACTTCATAACTGTAATTTTGCTACTGTTAATGAATTGTAATGTAAATATCTGTGTTTTCTGATGGTCTGAGGCTCTACAGCAACAGTTCTCAACCTGTGGGTCGCGACCTACAGGTTGAGAACCGCTAGCAAGGTCGCCTAAGACCATCAGAAAACACAGATATTTACATTACGATTCACAACAGTAGCAAAATTACTGTTAGGAAGTAGCAACGAAAGTAATTTTATGGTTGGGGGTCACCACAACATGAGGAATTGTATTAAAGGGGCTCGGCATTAGAAAGGTTGAGAACCACTGGGATAGAGCATTGGTCTTTGGACTGAAAGGTCCCAGGTACGATTCCAGTCAAAGGCATGTACCTTGGTTGTGGGCGCATCCCCAGTGGGGGGCGTGCAAGAGGCAGCTGATCGATATCTCTCCCATCGATGTTTCTAACTCTCTATCCCTCTCCCTTCCTCTCTGTAAAAAAATCAATAAAATATATTTTTTAAAAAAAGAGGGCCCCACCTCATGACCTCATCTAAACCTCCGCAGACCCCATCTCCAAATACCATCATATTGTGGGTTAGGGCCTCAATACACTAATTTTGGGGGGAACACAATTCAGTCCCTAGAAGAAGGGAAGCAGGAGAGGCCTCTGGCGCCGTTTGTGGTCCACTCTGACCCAAGCACCAGAGGGCTCTGCAGCCCCCCGATGTTCCCTCTCCCCCTGTCCGTAACCAGCGTAGAGCTGGGAGGGCTGAGGGGAGTCATCTGTTTCAGTGGGAGATCTAGTCTCTGGCATTTAAATGATCTCTTTCTCAAGGTCAAGGCTGAGGAGAGAGAGGATAGAGATAAGAGAGGCCTGGGGGTGAAGTGCCCCATCATGACAACATGACCAGTGGCTTGACATTTGCTGTTTCCTATAAAGTAAGCCCCAAGTGATTTTTTATTTTTTTTATTTTTTAAAAATATATTCTATTAGCCGAGACCAGTTTGGCTCAGTGGATGGAGCGTCGGCCTGCGGACTGAAAGGTCCTGGGTTCGATTCCGGTTGGGGGGCATGTACTTTGCTTGGGGGGCACATCTCCACTGGGGGGCGTGCAGGAGGCAGCTGATCGATGTCTCTCCTTGATGTTTCTGACTCTCTATCCCTCTCCCCTCCTCTCTGTAAAAAATCAAAATATATTTTAAAAAGTATATATATATATTCTATTGACTTCCCACCGAGAGGAAGGGAGAGGGACAGAGAGCCAGAAACATCGATGAGAGAGAGAGAGACATCGATCAGCCGCCTCCTGCACGCCCCCCCTCACTGGGGATGTACCCGTAACCAGGACACATGGCCCCGACCGGAATCGAACCCGGGACCTCCCAGTCCGCAGGCCAACGCTCCATCCACTGAGCCAAACCGGTCTCAGCAAGCCCCAAGTGATTTAGTCACGCTGGCTAACGGTTACATATGAAAAACGAGAGGACACAGCTTGAAATATTAACAGAGTGATCCCCGAGGCCATGGGGGATTTGTTTGTTTTTCTTTATTTTCTAGATTAGCTACAATAAATCCTTTTATAGGAAGAAAATCACCATTTTTTTAAAAAAATTGGAAAGGGTTCACAGCCGGCTAAGAAGAAAAAAGACCCCGTACTAGAGTGTAACATTTCCACTTGCCCCCGGGATTCAGGTTCCAGTAAGTGGGGCCCTGGGGGAGGCTGTGTCTACAAGTACAGCGGCCTCCGTCTGCCTGGGCCCAGTTGATGTTAGGCTTGAAACAGGGCTCCGGCCGGGGCTCTGGGGGTACGTGGGCGCCTGGGTTCTTTCCTTTACGTGTCGCCCAGCTGGATTCACTCCTGCTTGCGAAAAGCCGACAAAAACAAAGATAACAAGATGAGCTTCAAGGAGCTGCAGAACTTCCTGAAGGAGCTCAACATCCAGGTGGATGACAGCTACGCCAGGAAGATCTTCAGGGTGAGGCGGGCGGCGGTGGGGTCCCTGGCAGTGAGTGGGGTTCGGGGCCCGGGGCCGGCTCTGAGCCTGCCCCCGGGGGCTGTGCTGGCTTTGCCTGCAGGAGTGTGACCACTCCCAGACGGACTCCTTGGAGGACGAGGAGATCGAGGCCTTCTACAAGATGCTGACGCAGCGGAAGGAGATGGACCGCACCTTCGAGGAGGCTGCCGGCTCAGGGCAGAGGCTGTCGGTGGACCAGCTGGTGACCTTCCTGCAGCACCAGCAGCGGGAGGAGGCGGCCGGGCCGGCACTGGCCCTCTCCCTCATCGAGCGCTACGAGCCCAACGAGACTGGTGAGGGAGACTCCTGGGGACGCTGCGGCCCAAAACAGGGAGCTGCAGGAACTGGGGGTGCGCAGGCAGCCTCAGGACCTGGCCAGTATTTGCCGGCCCACGAAAGCAGGCAGATGGCAGACAGGATCGCTAGCTGCCTCAGTTCCTCCTTTGGGGGGTTTTGAGGAGCCTTCTCCCAGGAAAGAGGGAGAGGAGGCTGGG
>JAAGEH010000143.1:3644315-3660594 GCA_011751065.1 Lasiurus cinereus
CAGGAAAGAGGGAGAGGAGGCTGGGAAAGCAAACACTGTCCCTGCTCTCCTCTCTTTGTTTTTTAATATATATTTTATTGATTTTTTCACAGAGAGGAAGGGAGAAGGATAGAGAGCTAGAAACATCGATGAGAGAGAGAAACATCCATCAGCTGCCTCCTGCACGCCCCCTCCTGGGGATGTGCCCGCCACCAAGGTATGTGCCCTTGACCGGAATCCAACCTGGGACCTTTCAGTCCGCAGGCCGACGCTCTATCCACTGAGCCACACCGGTCTTGGCCTTCAGGGAGTTTGGAGGAGCCTTCTCCCAGGAAAGAGGGAGAGGAGGCTGGGAAAGCAAACACTGTCCTTGCCCCCCTCTTTTTATATATATATATATTTTATTGATTTTTTTACAAAGAGGAAGGGAGAGGGACAGAGAGCTAGAAACATCGATGAGAGAGAGACATCGATCAGCTGCATCCTGCACACCTCTTACTGGGGATGCGCCTACAACCAAGGTACATGCCCTTGACCTGAATCGAACCTGAGACCTTTCAGTCCGCAGGCCGACGCTCTATCCACCGAGCCACACCGGTCTTGGCCTTCAGGGGGTTTTGAGGAGCCTTCTCCCAGGAAAGAGGGAGAGGAGGCTGGAAAAGCAAACACTGTCCTTGCCCCCCTCTTTTTTTTTTTTTAATATATTTTATTGATTTTTTACAGAGAGGAAGGGAGAGGGATAGAGAGCTAGAAACATCGGTGAGAGCGAGACATCGATCAGCCGCCTCTTGCACGCCCCCCACTGGAGATGTGCCCACAAGCAAGGTCCATGCCCTTGACCGGAATTGAACCCGGCACCTTTCAGTCCGCAGGCCGACGCTCTAACCACTGAGCCACACCGGCTTCGGCCCTGCCTCCCCTCTTGATGCCCAGCCTGGGCCCCCCTTTGAGACCCGGCCGGGTCCTGGGGAGGGCGCCTGGGTGCAGGCGGAGGAGGTGCAGTGCTGTCCTCGGGGGCCGCACAGCGTGGGGGACAGAACCGGAGCAGACAAGGCTCCCTCCCTCCTCCCTCCTCCCTCCCTCCCTCCCCGCAGCCAAGGCCCAGCGGCAGATGACCAAGGACGGCTTCCTCATGTACCTGCTCTCGGCGGACGGCAGCGCCTTCGACCTGGCGCACCGGCGGGTCTACCAGGACATGGGCCAGCCGCTCAGCCACTACCTGGTGTCCTCGTCGCACAACACGTACCTGCTGGAGGACCAGCTCACCGGGCCCAGCAGCACCGAGGCCTACATCCGGTGGGGCGGGGCTCCGGGGGCGGGGGCGTGGCTCCGGCGGGGGCGGGGCTCCAGCGGGACGGGGCTCCTGCAGGGGGCGGGGCTCTGGCGGGGGCGGGGCTCCGGCGGGGGCGGGGCTCTGGCGGGGGCGGGGCTCCGGCGGGGGCGGGAGCCGGGTCCTAGCGCCCCTCCCTCTCCCTGCAGGGCGCTCTGCAAAGGCTGCCGCTGCCTGGAGCTGGACTGCTGGGACGGACCCAACCAGGAGCCCATCATCTACCACGGCTACACCTTCACCTCCAAGATCCTCTTCTGCGACGTGCTCAGAGCCATTCGGGACTACGCCTTCAAGGTGGGCCAGACCCCTGGGCGTGGGGGTGGAGGTAGGGGTGGAGTGGGGTGAGGAGGGGGACAGCTAGGGGTGGCCAACCCCTCCTAACCTGCCTGGGACCCCCAGGCGTCCCCCTACCCCGTCATCCTGTCCCTGGAGAACCACTGCAGCCTGGAGCAGCAGCGCGTGATGGCGAGGCACCTGAGCACCATTCTGGGCTCCATGCTGCTGGACCGGCCGCTGGAAGGGGCCACCGCCAGCCTCCCGTCCCCTGAGGTGCCCAGGGAGCGTGCAGGGGGGTGGGGGTGGAGGTGGGTGCCCGGAGAAGAGGGCAGGGGGTCTGGCTGGGAGGCCAGCTGCGTCTTGACCGGCTGCCCCTGCCTTCGTAGCAACTGAAGGGCAAGATCTTGCTGAAGGGAAAGAAGCTGGGGGGACTGCAGCCCCCCGGCGGGGAAGGTGGCCCCGAGGCCACGGTGGTGTCCGATGAGGATGAGGCCGCCGAGATGGAGGATGAGGCCGTGAGGAGCCGCGTGCAGCACAAGCCCAAGGTTCGAGGGGAAGCTGGGGGGGGAAGGGGAAGGGCATCCCGGGGCCCTCCCCCACCCCCATTCCCCCCCGACCCCATCCCCCAGCGGGATGGCTGCCTGGTCTCAATTCTCTGTGGCTGCCACTCAGACCCTCCTCTGCCCCCTCTCTCTGTGTCTGTCTCCCCGTCTCTGTCTCTCCGCCTCTGGGTTTCTGGCTCTCTCAGGGCCCGCCCGCCCCCACCTCTGACTCTAACCCGGGCCTCCCCGTGGCCCCCAGGAGGACAAGCTCAGGCTAGTGAAGGAGCTCTCGGACATGGTCATTTACTGTAAGAGCGTCCACTTCCGGGGCTTCTCCAGCCCCGGCAGCCCGGGGCAGGCCTTCTACGAGATGGCGTCCTTCTCGGAGAACCGCGTCCTCCGGCTGCTGCAGGAATCAGGTGAGGAGCCGCGGGCCGGGCCCCCTCGGGGGGCTGCCCCTGTCTGACCGTCTGACCGCCCGGGCTGGCCAGGGCCCACCGGTCTCCCTCTCCCCCCCTCTCCATCCCCTCTATCTGTTACTAGGGGGGCCGGTGGGAGGGACTCAGGCACACCTGGGCCTCCAGGTCTGACCCTCCCACCCCCCCCCTCAGGGAACAGCCTGGTCCGCCACAACGTGAACCACCTGAGCAGGATCTACCCTGCGGGCTGGAGGACCGACTCCTCCAACTACAGCCCCGTGGAGATGTGGAACGGGGGCTGCCAGATCGGTACGCGCCGGCAGGGCCGGGAGGAGGCGGGCTGAGGGTTTCGGGGCGGAGGGCCAGGGGCCAGGAGGCCGTGGGGACCGAGGCAGGAGTGCGCAGGCTGAGGAGCTGGTGACCTCCGTTGGGAACTGTCCCCCTACCAGCGAGACAGTGTCTGAAGCCCCATCGTTAACATCCTAGGCCTTTGAGCAGCAGTTCTCAACCTGTGGGTCACGACCCCTTTGGGGGTCGAATGACCCTTTCACAGGGGTCGCCTAAGACCCTCAGAAAACACCTATTTCCCATGGTCTTAGGAACCAACACACCGCTCCTCGGTGTGGCAAAGTGTAGCCATGGAGTTTACTGTTGTCCTAGGAAGACTGTTATCCATGCTACACCACGATGCAAGACAAAATTTCATTTATTTGTAATGAGAAATAAATATTTCACAATATATAATTCCATATTGTTTTTGTGATTAAGCACTATGCTTTCATGATGTTCAATTTGTAACAACAAAAATACATCCTGCCTATCAGATATTTATATTATAGTTCATAACAGTAGCAAAATGACAGTGATGAAGTAGCAACGGAAATAATGTTATGGTTGGGGGTCACCAGCACATGAGGAGCTGTCTTAAAGGGTCGCGGCATTAGGAAGGTTGAGAACCACTGCCTTTGAGTCTTTTTTTTTTTTTTAATATATTTTATTGATTTTCCACAGAGAGGAAGGGAGAGGGATAGAGAGTTAGAAACATCGATGAGAGAGAGACATCGATCAGCCACCTCCTGCACACCTTCTACTGGGGATGTGCCCGCAACCAAGATACATGCCCTTGACCGGCATCCACAGGCCGACGCTCTGTCCACTGAGCCACACTGGTTTCGGCTAGTCCCTTGAGTCCTCGCCCTAGACATGGGCTGGGAGGTTGGAGCGGAGGGCCGGTTCGGCGGGCAGGAGGCCTGGCAGCGATCCGGGCCCCTGCGTCTGCCTCACCGCGCGACTCCAAGGCGTCTCCGTGTCCCCCGAGGAGGCTGGGCCCTGGAGCCCACCCACAGCCTGTGACCGCTCTGTCCTACCTGTAGTGGCCTTGAACTTCCAGACTCCTGGGCCGGAGATGGACGTGTACCAGGGCCGCTTCCAGGACAACGGGGCCTGTGGGTACGTGCTGAAGCCCGCCTTCCTGCGAGACCCCAACTCCGCCTTCCACCCGCGGAACCTGGCTCAGGGGCCCTGGTGGACTCGGAAGCGGCTCACCATCCGGGTACGGCCAGCCCAGAGGAGGGCCAGGCGCCCCCGGGCCTCCCCTCCCCCCACCCCCTCTCCCTCCGTCCCCTCCCTGACGCCCATCACCTTCCCGCAGGTCATCACGGGGCAGCAGCTGCCGAAAGTCAACAAGAGTAAGAACTCGATCGTGGACCCCAAGGTGACGGTGGAGGTGCACGGTGTGCCCCGGGACACGGCCAGCCGGCAGACCGCTGTGGTCACCAATAACGGTGCGTGCCGAGGCCGGGCTGGGCCCCCCATACCCCGATGACCGCAGCTGGGGTCCCGGCTGCTGACCGAGCACCTGTGCCCCAGGTTTCAACCCGTGGTGGGACACGGAGCTGGAGTTCGAGGTGGCGGTGCCAGCGCTGGCCCTGGTGCGCTTCGTGGTGGAGGACTACGACGCGTCCTCCAAGAACGACTTCATCGGCCAGAGCACCATCCCCCTGCACAGCCTCAAGCAGGGTGAGTGTGTGTCTGGGGGGGTTGGTGTGGCGGGGGGGGGCAGGTGGGGGAGGCAGGGAGGGCTGTCCCCAGAAGCATCCTCCTGCCTGCGTGACGGGAACTCTCCTCGTGTGCTCCTCCCGCCCCTCCCGGCCAGGATACCGCCACGTCCACCTCCTGTCCAAGAACGGGGACCAGCACCCGTCCGCCACCCTCTTCGTGAAGGTGTCCCTGCAGGACTAGGCGCGGGAGCGGGCCCGGCCTGTGTCCCCGGCCGAGGGCAGGCGGGTGGTGCTCCCGGCTCCGCCCTCAGAGCCAGGCCCGCACCGCCCCCGGCTCCCACACGCCGTCCGTCCATCCGTCCGTCCGTCCGACCGTCCGTCCGTGCTGCTGCTCTGCCCGCCCTCGGGGCTGGTCCGGCCCCGGGGTCCTCGCCTCCGTTAGGAGCCACGCTGCAGCCCTCTCCCCCTCTGGCCGGCCCTGGGCGGAGGGTTTTTATAAAAACCTTAGACTAAGTTCCCTGGCCTCCTCTTTGCCTGCACGCGAGCAAATTCCCTAAGTGCGTGCACGTGTGTGTGTGTGTGTGTGTGTGTGTGTGTGTGTGGTGTATTTGTGTGTCTCTGTGTCTTTCTGTGTGCGTGTGTCTGTGTGTCTGTGTGTCTCTGTGTGTGCCTCTGTGTATGTGTGTGTATGTCTGTGTGTGTCTCTCTGTGTGTGTCTGTGTCTGTGTGTGTCTCTGTGTGTGTGTGTCTGTGTGTGTGTGTGTCTGTGTGTGTGTCTCTGTGTGTCTGTGTGTATGTGTGTGTCTGTGTGTATGTCTGTGTGTATGTGTGTCTCTGTGTGTGTGTCTGTGTGTGTGTGTCTGTATGTGTGTGTCTCTGTGTGTGTGTGTGTGTCTGTATGTGTGTGTGTCTGTGAGTGTCTGTATGTGTGTGTGTATGTGTGTGTGTGTGTCTGTATGTGTGTGTGTATGTGTGTGTCTGTGTGTGTGTATGTGTATGTGTGTGTGTGTGTGTCTGTCTCTGTGTGTCTCACCCCTGGAGCCCCAGCACCTCACTCTCCTCCTCCCCACGCTCACACTGTGCGGAGGGCAGTATCGGGGGGGCCTCTGAGGAGGAGGGCACAGAGACACCCCCTCCCCCCCACCCCACAGGCCCTCTCCCCAGAGGCGGACCCGCTGAGAGACCCAGATGTGAAGGCCCACGCACCACACCTGTGAGGGCCACGCGCTTTTATTGACGGGGGACGGGATGGGGGGCGCAGGCACACGTGGGGGGTTACCCGCGGGGCTCAGCCTGCGAGGCGCGGGCCGGGCTCAGAAGAAGCCCAGTTGCTTCTTCTCCTGCTGCTGCTTCCACTTGGCCATGCTGTAGAACTCCTCCTTGGACTTCCCGAAGACGTCTTTGAACTCCGAGTCCGAGAGATAGAACTGGGGGCGGGGGGTGGGGGGGCCCGGGAAGGGTGTCCCCTGAGCCCACAACTCTGTCCTGCCCAGAAGTGCCATCCCAGAGCTCTGCCCCCCGTCTCTCTCCGCCCTCCGCTGTCTCTCAAACACACCACTCCCTGGTCAGCCCGCCCACGGCCCACCCTCAGGGTGTCGCCCCCGCTTCGTTGTAGGTGTAGGGGGGCCGAGGCGGCGTGTGTGTGGCGGGGGTCTCGGGCACCTACCTCCTTTTGGGCCGGGTCCACGCCCTCCGGCAGGTCCTTGACCGCCTGGTGCATCAGCTGCTCGCGGGACAGGCACCCATTGAGCACGGGTTTGGGGCCGCCGTGGTAGCTGTTGGTGCTGGTGTGGGTGCTGGTGTGGGTGCTGATGCTGATGCTGGTACTGGTGCCGCCACCCGCCTTGGGGCCCGGCTCCAGCTCTCTGTCCGGCCGCTCCTGGGGGCCCTTGTGGGCCGGCTGAGCCAAGGAGCCTGTCCTGTTGTTGCTCGGCCATCGTGACAGCCGGAAGTTGTTGACCTCCTGCCCAGAGAGGGGACTCAGGCTGGGGAAGATGGGGGGCGGGGGGGCGTCTGCCCGCTTGCCCCCAGCTGCCACCCTCGCCACCTTCCAGGGCAGTGGTTCTCAACCTTCCTCAGGCCGCGACCCTTGCAGACAGTTCCTCATGGGGTGGGGACCCCTAACCATGAAATGTTGCTCCTGTGATGCATCGTGATGTAAATATCTGCATTTTCCGATGGTCTTAGGCGACCCCTGTGAAAGGGTCGTTCGACCCCCAAAGGGGTCTCGACCCACAGGTTGAGAACCGCTGTCTGCAGCACAGACGCCAGGTCAGTAGCTGGCTTAGCACCCTCTCGCCCTGTTCCCTCAGAGCAGTGAGGGAGGCATCTCACTCACCGTTAACTCAGAGGGGGTTTGTCGGGTGTGGGTCAACCACGCGACGAGAGGAATTTTTATTCCTGGGTTTGGAAATAACTGAGCCCCTTGTGGCGGATCTTGGGTGTTTTCAGAGATGCCAGGGAGAGGATGTCTAGGTTCCGACTTTCCGGGCTGGCTGTCCGTTACATACAGTTAAAATGCTGTCTTGGTGCTTAAAGGCATAGAGCAGTGGTTCTCAACCTTCCTCAGGCCGCGACCCTTGCAGACAGTTCCTCACGGGGTGGTGACCCCCAACCATGAAATGTTGCTACTGTGATGCATCGTGATGTCAATATATGCATTTTCCGAGGGTCTTAGGCGACCCCTGTGAAAGGGTCGTTCGGCCCCCAAAGGGGTCGCGACCCACAGGTTGAGAACCGCTGCTCCAGGGCCTGGCTCCCCCCCTTTCCCGTTCTGCCTTCAGGACCATGCCCACGGAGCGCAGCCCCCCGGGGAGGCCGGGGAGACCCCAGGACTTACTGCTGTTATCTCAGCCACAGCAGACACCACCTCCAGGCTGCCCTCCACCAGCTCCCTGTACGACTGGTTGTTCTGGGGGCAGGAATCAGAGGTGGGGGGGGTGAGAGAGAAGGGCACCCAGGGTGCCCGAGGACAAGACCCGGCCTCCCCAACCCTCAGTCTGCACCGGGCAAGCCCCCCCCACCCCCCTTGGATTTGGGTGGGGCCGAAGATTCAGACCTCACTCTCTGTCCACTTGTAGGGGTCCCACGTGAGGAACCATCCCGTGAACGTGGGGGGCTCGTGGCCCTGCTTGACCAGCACGATGGGCGTGGTCGGGCTGCGCCCCGCCGGGTGGGTCTTGAGGTACTCCTGGCCCCAGGCCACCAGCTCCTCCTTCTGCCTGCCCGCCGCTTCGCCGAGCCACAGGAAGATCTGGCCACAGAGCGGGTACGGGGGCTGCCGGAGCTGAGCGCCGCCTTCCCACCCCTGCCCGTCAGATGGAATCAGGGCCCCCCAAAACCTATGCCAGACACACAGCAGGTGGGCTGCCCTGTCCACACACCCATGCGCACTCCAGAAGGTCACAAGCTACCCCGCTTCCCCAAAAGTCAGACATCCCCCGAAAATAAGACCTACTTCCAGTTCTGCCTCTCACTGTAATATAAGGCATCCCCCTGAAAATAAGACCTCCCCAATCATCAGGCCTCCCCCGAACATAAGGCCTCCCTGGAATAGAAGGCCCCCGAAGCTACCGTCAGGCGTCTGCCTCCTGATTTAAAGAGGCCTCGCCCTGCCTGAACAGCTCCGGCTGCGCTGCGGCCAATCAGTGAGCTGGTTGGTGATGACAACGACTACCGTACCGTCTACAGGTCATAAATTTCCTTTTTTTTGTTTTGTTCAACAATAAATGTGTACCGTCTTCTTCTTCATGGGAAAATAAGACTTCCCCTGAAAATAAGACCTAGCGCCTCTTGGGGAGCAAAAGTTAATAGAAGACACTGACCTATTTTTGGGGAAACAGGGTATGTGTAGACATGCATTCAGTCCACACATGTTTACTGAGTACCTGGGGGGTGGGGTGGGGGGGCAGGGATTCAATTGTGAGAAGAAAAAATAAAAAAACAGACCAAAAATCCTTGCCCTTGCCAGAGCTTTCGTTTTAGTGGAGGAGACAGAAAACCATGGAATATATCATCAGATGGAGAAGAATAAGGCAAAGAAAGGATATAAATGTGGTGATGGTGGAAATAACATAATTTTACAGAGAGGAAGGGAGAGGGATAGAGAGTGAGAAACATCGATGAGAGAGAGACATCGATCAGCCGCCTCCTGCACGCCCCACAGTGGAGATGTGCCCACAACCAAGGTCCATGTTCTTGATCAGAATCAAACCTGGGACCTTTCAGTCCGCAGGCTGACACTCTAGCCACTGAGCCACACCGGTGTCGGCTAGAAATAACATAATTTTAAATGAAAGCCAGGGGGAGCCTCACTGAGAAGATGACGTTTGAACCAGGACCCCAGGGTGAGGGAGCCAGTCGTGCGTGTGTCTGGGGAGGAAGGGTAACTGGGAGGAAGGATGGTGCAGAGGCCTGCGCCCGCCCGGCCTCTTTGGAGGAGACACAGGGGCCATGGGGCGAAGAGGGGGAGGCCGGGGAGGGTGGCTCTGCCAGGCCATGCAGGGCTGTGGCAGGGGCTCTGGCTTTGCTCGGAGGGACAGGGAGGTCCACCAGCCTCTCACATTCACAGACTGTCATAGGCAGTGGCCGACACACACACAGGGTCACAGCTACCCCGACACAGCTCTCCATCGCCACAGTCAGACGGCAAATCGCGGCCACACGCCATCATCTACAGTTGCACGCCGTTTTGCATGAAAACAATCGCACTCGATTACACAGTCACACACATCCGGCCTGAGAAACACAGGGAGCAAAAAACGCTATTGCATACAGCCACGCAGAGGTTATCCAGCCACGCAAATACAGTGCGGTACCATCTCACACCTGTCAGAATGGCTGTCACCAACAACCCAACAAATGACAAGTGCTGGCGAGGATTCGGAGAAAAAGGAACCCTCGTGCACTGTGGGTGGGAATGCAGACTGGTGCAGCCACTGTGGAGAACAGTATGGCATTTCCTCAAAAATTTAAAAATGGAACTGCCATTTGACCCAGTGATCCCACTTCTAGGAATATACCCCAAGAAATCAGAAACACCAGTCAGAAAGGATATATGCACCCCTATGTTCATAGCAGCACAATTCACCATAGCTAAGATTTGGAGACAGCCCAAGTGCCCATCAGCAGATGAGTGGATTAGAAAATTGTGGTACATCTGCACAGTGGAATACTATGCTGCTATAAAAAGAAGGAACTTTTACCATTTGCAGCAGCCTGGATGGACCTGGAGAACATTATGTTGAGTGAAATAAGCCCAGTCAATGAAGGAGAAGCACCACGTGATCTCACTCATTGGTGGAAAATAAAGAACAGTATAAACTGGTGAACTAAAAGATAGATACAGAGGCAGGAAAGCATCAAACAGACTGTCAAATTATAGCAGAAAGGTTAGGGAGAGAGGTGGGGGAGATAAGAGATCAACCGAAGGACTTGCATGCATGCATATAAGCATAACCAATGGACGCAAGACATGGGGTGGGGTGAGGGCATATGTGTGTGGGGAAGGTCAATAGGCAAAAAAAGGAGACATATGTACTACTATTTGTAATATTTTAAACAATAAAAAAAGCTAAAAAAATATACAGCCACTCAGGCACACCCACAGCCAGTCGGCCTCAGACACATATAGTCTCAGTTGTGGCGGGTCTGGCCACTTACAGGCAGTCACTGGACCACACGGCCATTCCACACAAAGGCTAATGCATCTCACAGTCACATACGGTCCATCATCCGATTGGCAGTTGCTCACTTGACCAGGACACACATCAGCCGCAGACACTCATATACCGTTTGAAGGCAGAGGGAGTCACACAGAACGACCAAGCCAGTCACCATCGCACACACGTTGCAGACCACAGTCTCCCGCAGGCTGACTGTGATAGTCATCCACGGTCTCACACCTCACCTGCAGCCTTACATGTATTCGTAGGGCGAGGAACACACCAAGACACGCTCACACCCAGTTACACAGATGGAGACACCCCCCGGGAGGACGGGGTCTCACCTCCTGCCAGGCGTCTAGCAACATGACGTCGTACTTGTCCAGGTCCTCCTGGCTGAAGAACACCACTTCCATGAGCACCAGGTGGTCGTGATGGCTGGAGCATTCAAACAGCCGTGGCTGGAAGCCGGACACGTCCTCGGGGAGGCTGGCCAGGGTGGGCACAGGCTGTGAGGGGTACGGCCTGGGCCGCCACGGGGATGCCTACCCCAGGGGCTGGCCCTCCTCTGAGCCCACCCGGCCTGCTCCCCTCTGGGCCTCGTGTCCCAGTCTGCCAGTGGGGAAGGCGGATGGGGTGACTGGTCCAGCTCCAGCCAGCTGTGGCGCCAGCTGTGCCGTGAAGTTTTTCCCAGGAGTGGGCACCAGAAAGGGACGCTGGCTGGAGGCGGAGCCCTGCGGTCCTTGGCAGAGAGGAGCCCCTGGTCCCCTCCCACCCCCCACTACCCCCGGCTGGGATCAGCCTCAGGCCCAAGGTGGGAGGAGGGCAGTTAGGCTGAGAGATGGGGACAGGGCTACGTAGGAGCTCAGGAGACTTTGGGGGAGTGAGATGCATGAACCGGATCCTGCAGACAATACAAAGGGCCCAGGATCCAGCTCCCCACTCCCTGATACACGCTCTTGTGCACTTACACACCACGCATGTGCACTGTCCTTGCACACCACACACACATATACACACACACACACACACACACACAGCCCCATCCTCCTGGGGACTGTGGGATTGGGGAAGGGCGTCTGCCAGTGGTCTAGGCCTGGGACCATGCAGGGCGCACATCCAACCAGCAGAGGGCACCACTGCCCTGCTCGCCCTGCATCTCCCTGATGCGAGTTACCCAAGGCTGGGGGGAGAAGCGGAGGGGGCTGTGCTCTTGGGACCCCCCTGGGGTGGGGAGCTAAGAGTCCTCAGTTCTAGTCTGGCTCCTCCAGGTGTGACCCTTCACTAGCCCACCCTCTGGGCCTCAGATCCATCCTCTCCCCGCCCTGTCACCTCTTGTTGCTGGGGTAGGGGGCCCGGCCTCCCAGGGCCTCCCAGAAGTGGGGAGGCTCCTGACCCTCCAGCACCGTTTCCTGGTCCTCGTCGTTCTCAGAGATGACAGTGACCGCCTTCCGGGCCATCTCACGCTGGTCCCCGCTGCAGCCCTGGCAGGCAAATAACTGGGTCAGACTCTGCCAGGGAAGGGTCTTCCCGCCGGCCCACAGCCGCCCGCTCACAGGGGCCTGGTCACAGGACGCCTTGGCTGATGGGAGGGCAGGCATGGACCTGGGATGGCCCTTCCTGCCCCTTCTACCCCCCCACCCTGGCCTCTGTCTCCCCAGCTGATCAGGATCACAGGGACTGGGACCTTCTTGGGGTCCAGAGCACGGGCTGGGGGACTCCCGGGCTTGGGGATCATTTATGGTTTAGGCCAGTGGTTCTCAACCTTCCTCATGCCGCGACCCTTTAAGACAGCTCCTCATGGGGTGGCGACCCCCAACCATAACATTATTTCCGCTGCTACTTCATCACTGTCATTTTGCTACTGTGATGAACTGTCATGTAAATATCTGATATGCAGGATGTATTTTCATTGTTACAAATTGAACATAATTAAAGCATAGGGATTAATCACAAAAACAATATGCAATTAGATATTGTGAAATATTTATTTCTCATGACAAATAAATGAAATGTTGACTTGAATCGTGGTGTAGCATGGGTAACAGGCTTCATATGACAACAGTAAACTACATTGCTACACTTTGCTACACCGAGGAGCGGTGTGTTGGTTCCTAAGACCATGGGAAATAGGTGTTTTCCACTGGTCTTAGGCGACCCCTGTGAAAGGGTCATTCGACCCCCAAAGGGGTCGCAACCCACAGGTTGAGAACCGCTGGTTTAGGCGGAAGGTCAGAGAAAGTTCTGGCAAGGGCCTCCTCCTTTTCCCAGGAGACGCGAGAAGGGGCAGGCTCCCTACTGCAGGCGGGAGGGAGGGGAGGCAGCCTGGGCCTAGCCTAGCTCTGCTCTGTCACTTGATAACGTCCCTCCAGTTCCAGAGGGGACACATCATCCTCCTTCCCCCCGCCCCAACCCACCGCCCAGACCCAGCTAAGGTTGGACAGCCGTCTGCACCCTGTGGAGTGGCCCCACCCCTGCCTGGCCCCCCTGCCCGGGGCCTGCGTGGCCAGTGTTGGGGGTGGTACCTTCCCAAACCAGACGTAGCACAGGCTGGCTGTGTCCAGCAGGAAGATGTCGCTGGAGTTGAGGGCGGAGGCCCGGGCCGGCACCTCCGTGGTCCTGGTGTTGTAGCTGTCCGTGCCTTGCACGTGGAACAGCCGTGTGGCCGATGCGGGCCGCCCCTTCCCGCTGGGCCTGGGGCTCCCCTGCAGAGGGCGAGGCGTCAGCTGGGCCAGGGCCCCCAGGGCCTGCTTTCCCCCCTACCCCCACCTAGTGGGGGTCGAATGCCTTGAGGCCCAGAGGTCCTTTGCTTAAAGCCACCCCTGTATTTCTGGACCCTCGGGGAGTGGAGTGGAAGGAGTCCGTTGTCTGGGGTAGAAGCAGGCCTTTCTAAAGGGACCCTCACCCCATCTCCAAGGAGTCAGGGCATAACATCGTTTCCCCCCTCTCCCCAGCCGGAAGGCAGAAAGTGGGTGCCAGCTTCCCCCCTGTGTGACCCCGGGCCAGGTCCTGGCTTTCAATGAAACTTCCTGCCGAAACCAGTTTGTCTCAGTGGATAGAGCATCGGCCTGCGGCCTGAAAGGTCCCGGTCAAGGGCATGTACCTTGGTTTCGGGCACATCTCCAGTGGGGGGCTTGCAGGAGGCAGCTGATCGATGTTTCTCTCTCATTGATGTTTCTAACTCTCTGTCCCTCTCCTTTCCTCTCTGTAAAAAATCAATAAAATATATTAAAAAAAAAACACACGAAAAAACAAAAAACAAAAAAAACTTCCTCCTCTGAGCTGCTGCTTTGTGGCTGGCTCTGAGGCCTGAGGGTGGCGGGCGGGGACACACTTAGGCAGGGATCCCCCTCGGAGCTCCTGGGCCTTGGACAAGCACCCAGAAACCAGAGTGGGGGCGGGGGTCACCGGGCCTTGGCCTGAGAGGGAGGGCAGGTACAGCGGTACCTCGAGATACGAGTTTAATTCGTTCCGTAACCTTGAGGCGTGGGAAACTATGAGACGCTCGAGTCGCGGTAAACTGGTGGGTCGTGTGCAGCTGGCTGATCCGCGCGATGACTTTTATCTCAAATGTTGCTCGTATTTCAAAGCAAAATTCGCTCGTATCTCAAAAATCTCGTATGTTAGGGCACTCGTATCTCGAGGTACCACTGTATATATATTATCTAAGGGGCACGGGCCCAGGGAGGAGCCGGGAGACCGAGGCCACAGCAGCAAAGAAAGGAGGGTCCCACCTGGAAGACCACCATCTGGCCCTGGAAGATGGCGAAGAAGTGGGGGGGCTCGCTGCCCATGGTCACGTGCGCCTGCACCAGGGCTCCGTGGTACATGAGGTCCAGCTCCTCTGCGTTGCTGGTCAGAGCCGCCATCTCCTGTTTGGTGGCCTGGGGGCTCTGCAGACGGGGGTGGGGGAGGGGAGGGCCTGGAGTCACTCTTCCATCCCCTTCTCAGCTCTTCAGCTCTGAGGCTGGGGTGCCCACCACCCGCGCACCCCCCGCCCCCCACCCCTGGGGCCTGCGCACCTGCCACAGGTACAGGATGTATTGGATGTGGCCCATCCTCTGGTAGGTGTAGAGGACAAGGTAGCAGTTGCCCGCACAGAACTGTCCATGGAGCTTGGGGTCCAGGGGCTGCCGGCCTAGGTCCTGGATGCACCACACCTGGGGGACAGGGACCCACGGCGACACTGGGGGTTTCCATCCCAGCTCACCCCGTGCCCAGCCAGGAAGCTCTCAGCCTCCTCTGTGCAGGCAAAGGGCTCGCCTCCGACTCTGCACCCACCCCGTGCTCTGTGCTGCGCTTGTGCAAGGCAGCCCTTTCCCCCCAGAAGGGCCCTGAGACCCACCACACCGGTGCTGGGCTGTTCTCCGCCAGGATTCTGAGGCGGCTTGGGGTGCTTGGGACAGACAAGTGGGGAGGACTCCAGAGGCTGCCAGGGCTGACCTGCCACTGCTCCCCATCCCTCCCCCCACCCCCAGCCGGACCCCATCAGCCGCAGCACGGGTGAGGGGTGGACAGGTCGTGGCAGAACTGCTCGATGCTCAGGCCAGGGCAGCGGGAGCCGGGCAGGAGCAAGGCCTGGGGCGCCGGGAAAAAGTCCCCTTTTCAAGGGTCACTTAACAACACAAAGGCCGTGGAGAGACCGCATTGAACACGCTTCCTCACACTTAACAGCGTGATTTCTTTTTTTCTTTCTTTCTTTCTTTCTTTCTTTCTTTTAAAATATATTTTACTGATTTTTTACAGAGAGGAAGGGAGAGGGATAGAGAGTTAGAAACATCGATGAGAGAGAGACATCGATCAGCCGCCTCCTGCACGCTCCCTACTGGGGATGTGCCCGCAAGCAAGGTACATGCCCTTGACCGGAATCGAACCCGGGACCTTTCAGTCCTCAGCCCGAGGCTCTATCCTCTGAGCCAAACCAGTTCGGGCCAGCGTGATTTCTTATTCCGATGGACAGTGAGCCGGGCCCTGGAACCAGCAAACCTGGCCAAGTCCCAGTCCGCTGTGGGAGCTCCAGGTCCCCCCCTGAAAGTGGGGCCAACAGCGCCCACCTGGACCTGGCAGGGGACAGAGCCTGGCCTCCTGTGCCCACACGCAGCTGCCAGCTGCCACCGGGCGAGGCTCCTCCAACCAGAGCAGCCGAATCCTGCCTCTGGCAGAAGCGGCTGATGAGTGTGGCTGTGTGTTGGGGGTTGGACATGGGCGGGGGCGGCCAGGACTGACCAGGGGACTGTGCCCCTGTGTTGGGGTGTCTCCCTGTGGGCTCCTGGTTGTCTGTGACCAGTCACGTGTGGTGCAGAACTTGTGCAACTGGTGCTTGCCGCCGTGTGCCGGGTTGGGGTGAAGTGCAAGGACAAGGTGCGTGTGTGTGTGTGTGTGTGTGCGTGTGTACTCTCAGAGGTGTGGCTGTCGTACCTGTGACAAAAGGGTGCCAGTAAGTGTCTGCGGGTGACTGTGAGTGTTAGGGGAGCCGGTGGCCCTGTCTGTGCGGGATGGGTCAGGCCTGCTGTGAATGTGCGGCCGGGAGGGCGGATGCATAGGGGTCCACGCACCTGAGTGGCCCTTTTTGTGCGTGGATGTGTGTTTGAGAGGAGCAGGGTCGCTTTAAGCGGTTCACTGAAGACAGGGCCCACCCCCTGCCCTGTGCCCATTTTTCCCCCTGGCCTGGCAGCTGCCCCCCAGCCAGTGCCCCTCACCTCCACCTTCCCAGAGCCGTCATCCACCATGCGGAGCTGGGCGGCTAGCTCAGGCTGGCTGTGCAGCTTGACCACGTCCAGCTTCACCTGCTTCAGTTTGCCTGGGGGGGGGCACAGGTGAGGCCCCCTCCTCCGCCTCCACCTGGCCCGGCCACGCCCCTCGCACATCCGCCCACAGGCCACGCCCCTCACCCATCCCGCCCCCAGGCCACGCCCCCTCACCCATCCCGCCCACAGGCCACGCCCCTCACCCATGCGGCCCGCAGGCCACGCCCCTCACCCACCCCGCCCCAGGCCACGCCCCCTCGTCCATCCCGCCCACAGGCCACGCCCCCTCACCTATCCTGCCCACAGGCCACGCCCCCTCACCC
>JAAGEH010000143.1:3660694-3713173 GCA_011751065.1 Lasiurus cinereus
CCCCCTCACTCATCCCGCCCACAGGCCACGCCCCATCATCCATCCCGCCCCGGCTCTGGGTGCCGCCCTACAGCCCCGCCCCCAGACCCCGCCCACCCCACCCAAAGGCCACGCCCACAGGCACCGCCCCCTTCCCCCTCCTGCCAAGCTCTGGATGAAGCCGGTAACCCCGCCCCAAACCACGCCCACAGGCACCGCCCCCTTCCCCCTCCTGCCAAGGCTCTGGATGAAGCCCGCAAGCCCCGCCCCAGACCACGCCCACTGCCCCGCCCCCGCAGCTCCGCCCCGCCCTCTCACGGATGAGCGCCAGGTTCTTGTTCTTGTGCGGCTCCTCGGACCAGGTCCGGAAGAGCTGCTTGAAGGCCGCGGACTCGGCGCCCTGGTTCAGCACCTCCACGTTGGTGTAGGTGGGGTAGCCCTTGGCCTGGATGAAGCCCTGGGGGTGGGGAGAGCCAGGAGACATCCATGTCCCAGGGCCCGCTGCTGCCCACGCTCCACCCGTGGGGACCTGCCACTCAGGCTGCAGGGCCAGCCGAGCTCATGACCGCTTTTCCGAGCTGGCTCTGCTCCGAGCGACTTCCCCGAGGTCTCGGAGGGCACGCAGGGTCCCTGAGTCCCGGTCTCAGGAAGGCCCCGCCATGCCAACCCATCTGACCCCAGGTAGAGCCCTGTCTTCCCTCCTGGAAAAGGAGGCGGGCAGCAGGTGCGTGGGGGCGCCCAGTACCCTGGCCTCCTCAGACCTCAAGGCCAGGCCACATAGCACTTTGACACCTGGTTTCTGGGGTGCTAACTGGCCTCCCTCCCCCTCCCACATCGGGGTTCCCAGAGCAAAACACAGGCCTCCAGTTCCCTAGAGTGGGCCCTGTCCCCCCCTCAGACCACTGGGCAGAGCTGTGTCCCTTCCCTCAGACACGGAGGTTTGTCTCCAGACATAGATCCACGCAGGGCCATGCCCTCCATCAGCCAGGACGGGGATGTCTCCTGGCTGCCTCCCCTCCAGCACCCCCCGCCAGCGCTCTGTCCCTCTGAGACAGCCCCCCGCAGCCTCACCAGAGCCTGGCTGAAGGAAATGCTCCTCTCCTGGTGGTCGGACCGGCGCCCCTGCCACACGTAGATCTTACAGCCCCCGTGGTCCAGGATGTAGCACTCCTGGGAGCGAGAGTGGGGCTGGTCCGGAGGTGGTCCAGGCTGGGTGGAGGGGACGGTGGGGGGACGGTGGTGGGGCCAGAGTGGGTGACCGGGTCGAGGCCTGCCTCACCTCCTCGTGCAGTAGGTCTTGGGTCAGTAGGCGGGTCGCCAGCTCCTGGATCACCAGGTCCTTATCCTTCTGGTAGACACTGGGGGGCAGGCATCCAGATGTGCTCAGCCCCGCCTCCAGCTCCGCCTGGCTCCACATCTTCAGCGCCCCCACCCCTTTCTCCTGACCCCCAGGCAGAGGCATGCAGGCTGGGGCCTTGAGGTGAAGTCTTCATTTCACTGCAGCTTAACTGGGAGCCTCAGGTAACACCCTGGCTTCCCCCCCCCCCCAATATATTTTATTGATTTTTTTACAGAGAGAAGGGAGAGGGATAGAGAGCTAGAAACATCGATGAGAGAGAGACATTGATCAGCTGCCTCCTGCACACCCCCAACTGGGGATGTGGCCACAATCAAGGTACATGCCCTTGACAGGAATCGAACCTGGGACCTTTCAGTCCACAGGCCGACGCTCTATCCACTGAGCCAAACCGGTTTTGGCTACCTGGCTTTTTTTATTTTTTATTATTAATTTTAAATATATTTTATTGATTTTTAGAGAGGAAGAGGGAGAGCGTGATAGTAACATCAATGATGAGAGAGAATCATTGATTGGCTGTCTCCTGCACGCCCCCTACGGGGGCATCAAGCCCACAACCCAGGCATGTGCCCTTGGCTGTATTCGAACTTGGGACCCTTTAGTACCCAGGCCAACGCTCTATCCACCGAGCCAAACCAGCTAGGGCCTACCTGGCTTCTCCCAGGCCTCAGTCACCCTGTCTGTACAATGGGTTTCTTCTCTCAGGCAGCTTGCCAGAGCACAGGTCCCACGTGGCCTGGCCCAGAAGCCCATGAGCCTTTTCTGGAGGGCTTTCCGGGACCCTGTGCTCTTCCTGTAACCGTGGGCCTGCAGGCCCGGCCTGTGCCACCCCCCCTGCCCACTCCCGAGGTCTGCTCACTGGTAGAGGTGGGCGCGGGCCTTCTGCAGCTGGTTAACGGTTCTGCTGGGAATGGCGGCGTACAGGCTGGCCAGTCTGCGGCCCAGCACGGCTTCCATGATCTCCATGAGGCCGGAGGCCTGGACCTCATCGTCCACCACGCCGATCTGGGCCCGGCCGGCACGCTCCCGGTCCTGGAGGCTGCAGGTCAGGGTCAGGGCCTGCGGGAGAGCACCTGGCAGTCAGGGCTTCCCCCAGCAGGCCCTGTACCTCTCAGACAGCACCCGGGGGCCTCCCTGTCCCCCCCTCCCCCCAGCAGGGGGGGGGGGGTTGCGGGGGGAGGGTGTCCCCTTTCCTGGCATCCAGAGGCACCACCAGTGCAGGGTCTGCATTCCATCCACCACATTGAGTAGTTGCTTTTCTGGTTGGAGCTGAGAGCCAGGCCAGAAAATGGACCCCCGGAGGACCCCCCCCCCGCTCTCTCCCCACCTCCGGCACCCCGCAGTCCCCAGGGCAGACACTGACCCGGGCCTTCTCGGAAATGCTGCTTTTGGGCCCGTTCCACTGGATCATCACCTTGCCCAGGTCCAGCAGGAAGATGTCGTCCTTGTTAAAGCTTTCCCAGGAGAGCTCCACCTGCCGGAGCCCGGGGGGCGGGGCGGGAGATGGGGGTCAGGCCTCCAGCACCCGAGTTGAGGGGTTCCCCGGCCCGGCCCTGCCTGTGTGAGCTTAGCTCGGGTATGTCCCTGGTGTACATGAAGCTGTGTGCAACTGTATGTATGTCTGACCATGACACCACTATTATGGTGGGCAGGCATACATCGGTGTAACCAGAGGGCACCCTGAGGGCCACTTTGTGGCGGTGGGCATCTGTAGGCACGGGTGGCTGTAGGGAATGCTGCAGGTCACAGGGTGGACATGACTATGACACTTTTACTCAGTGCATGTCTGGAGCTGTAGATGCACCCATGTGTACAATTTGGGCATGCATGTTTACCCATGTGTGTACATGTACAGTAGTACCTTGAGATACGAGTGCCCTAACATATGAGATTTTTGAGATACGAGCTGTCGAGCAAGCGATTTTTGCTTTGAAATATGAGCAACAGTTGAGATACGAGTAATGGCTTGGATCGGCCGGCTGCACACGACCCACCAGCTTACCGCGACTCGAGCGTCTCATAGTTTCCCACGCCTCAAGGTTACGGAATGAATTAAACTCGTATCTCAAGGTACCACTGTACTTGTACATCTGTGGGGCACACCAAATATGAGCAAGTGTGTGGGCTCATGGCTGACAGTGTCTGTGTGGCGAACGGTGTGTTACCTATGGATAAGCAGAGTTATCCTCCAGAGAGTAAACAGTTATCTCTATAATAAAAACCTAAGCTACCAGTATGGCGGAAAGATCAGAACGACTGGTTGCTATGACGCGCACTGACCACCAGGGAGCAGATGCTCCGTGCAGGAGCCCACAGGGGGAGCGCTGCTCAGCCAGAAGCGGGCTCAGGGCTGGCGAGCGCAGCTATGGCAGCCTCTCCCACCTCCACGGCAGTGCTAAGGAGCAGCGAGCCGAGTGATGAGGAGCAGTGAGCAGGTGGGCAGTAAGGAGCAAGGGGTCCCAGACTGCAAGAGGGATGCCCAACTGCCGACTTAGGCCTGACTGGAGTCCCTGATTGTGCAAGAGTGCAGGCCCCTAAGGAGTCCCCGATTGTGCAAGAGCGCAGGCCAGGCTGAGGGACTCCACTGCCCCCAGTGCATGAATTTCATGCACTGGGCCTCTAGTTCCAGGATAATGGGCAAAGACTGGGGCTGCCTGGTGTCCCTGCACGAGCAGGGAGGTGGGCCACGGAGTCTGTGGGTGACAGCGTGTCAGCCTGTGTGGGATTGTCTTTGAGTCACAGGCCTGCCACATGCCATGTAGACGTTAATGTGTACAGCTCAGCTTCATTCACATCATCGACATCCAGCACCTGAATGTTCGTTACACCAGATTCCTGTCAGATGGCAGGGAAATGTCTTATTCTACCAATGTCAGTACAGTGGTACCTCGAGATACGAGTTTAATTCGTTCCATAACCTTGAGGCGTGGGAAACTATGAGACGCTCGAGTCGCGGTAAACTGGTGGGTTGTGTGCAGCCGGCCGACCTGCACGATGACTCCTATCTCAAATGTTGCTCGTATTTCAAAGCAAAAATCGCTCGCTCGACGGCTCGTATCTCAAAAATCTCATATGTTAGGGCACTCGTAGCTCGAGGTACCACTGTATTTCCCATGAATTTTCAGACGGGTGGATGTAAAGGCACTCCATGGACTGGAATGGCCCGAGGGGTAACAGTGGGAGGCAGTGTGTATGGCTATGGGTGACAGTGACAATGTGTTTGAGAGTGGGGGGCTGGGCACCCCCACCCCAAACCATGCTCCTTCCCCTTGTGCTGCTTTGGAGGACCTTCGAGGTACACCCTCTTGTCTGCCTCGCCCTTCTTCCCACCCCAACCTCGTACGATGGCCACGAGATGATGAAGAAACAGAGCGTCACAGGAGCCATGAAAACTAAATTTAGAAAAAAAAGATAGCTCCTCTGGGCAGGATGACGGCCCATGGTCCCCCTCCCGCACCCCTTGGCACCTCAGCACATCCCTGCGCTTCAGCACACGAAGTCCGAGCTGAGCCGGCAGTCCTGCGGCCTCTCCGGGGTCCTCACCTCCGTGGCCGACACGTGCTTCCTCCCTCGGATGCGCAGCAGGCGCTGGATGTTGTACATGTTGGTCTCCACGTGCTTGAGGGCAGAGGCCAGGCCGCCCTTCCGGTAGCTGAGGAGGGAATGGGGTCCATGTCGGACCACACACTGCCGTGCGCAGGAGTGGGTGCAGGCATGAGCACATGCATGCACCCAAGTGGGGTTACACACGTGATTAATACATGCGTGCAAGTAGATATGGCATGTGTGCAAGAGTACATGGCTACTTGTGGTGCAACAGTGTGTATGTGTTTATCTATGTGTTTATCCTCATTGAACAGATACACATTATGCCCCCATAGGTATACATGTATATATGCACACATGTGTCCACATGTTAACACATGGGTGAACACACACTGCTAACACATGGATAAACACACACTATTGATACATGGGTAAGCATACATGTATATATGTGTGGAATTTGGGCAACAACATTTATGTACAGAGGTGGACATTTCATATAAATGGAATTATATAACACATGACATATGAATGACCACATTTTACTTAGGTTCTGATGAGTGTGTGTGGGTATGCCCATCTGTAGGTGAACATATTTAGAAGTGGCATGTTTCCTGCATATGCATGTACACGTGTGTATGTGTTTATATATGCATGTATTAGGTTCAACTGTATAAAACAGAAATGATCGACTATTGGCCATTTCCTATGGGTGAACTTCATATACTGCACCCATTAATTCAATACAGATTTACAGCAAAAGACGTGTGTCCTGGGCACAGTCACACAGAAGCAAACTCAGAACCTGGGTGCCCACTCCGGGGGGTGTACCGAAGGGAAAGGAGAAACGCGCGTCCACACCGAAACGTGTCCACGACAATGGACGTCACTGCACTCACATGACGCCTGGACGGAAGTAGCTGCAGAAGCAGTCGGACTCGTGGCCCTGCACCTCGCGGTGCTGCACGGTGGCGCCCCCCAGGGACTCCTGCAGGTGCCGCACGAAGGTGCCCGCCGCGCCCTGCGCCTCTGCGTCCGCCTTCTTTCCGATCCAGTAGTGCAGGTCCTGGGGCGTCCCCTGGGCGGCCCTCAGGCTCTGGGGGACCTAGGGCCCAGGAGTTTGGGGGGTGGGGGAGGAGCTGAGGTTCCAGGCTGGGGAAGGGGCTGAGGGCTAAGGCATGAGTGAACACTGAGGTCAAGGGCCAAGATGTGCCACGGGCCTTGGGGAGCATGCATGGGTGGGGGACCGAGAATGGGGAGGCCTCCGAGGCAGCCGCCCCGTGTGGGACGGACTCCAGCAGGCCTCTTCCCAGCGCGGAGCTGACTCTGCACCACAGACTCCTCCCCCGGGCCATGCCGCCCCCACTGACAGACTCCCCAGTTCCCCAGTGCTCACGTGGAGGATGACGTAGCAGTGTTCCTCGAAGAAGTTCCCATAAGCCCCCTCAGGCACGGGCACCAACTTCAGGTCCTGGGAGAGGAAGGTGCCTAGTGACAACTCCCCCACCTCCACACACACACACACACACACACACACACACACACACACCCAGGGCCCTCTGGGGTGGACGGGCCTCTGAGTTGAGGCCCAGAGAAGCCAGTCCCGGAGACCACAGCCATTCCGTGGCACAGCCCCTGCTGTCCGGCCTGCCCCTCACCTCGACGATCCAGATGTGGAGGTCCCTGTGGCTCTCGATGTCTGGGAGGCTCCCGACGTCCATCCTAGGCCAGACAGGAGCGAGGAAGGAAAGCAGAGCCAGAGTCCTCAGACGCTGGCCGCCAAGCCGGGACTCGCCCTGCCTGCAGCTCTTCGGGGCACCTTCCTCCGAGCCCGCCACCTGCCGGTCCTGAGGGGGACCCTATAAACCAGTGGTTCTCCACCTTCCTAAGGCCGAGACCCTTTAAGACAGATCCTCATGTGGTGGTGACCCCCAACCATGAAATTTGGCTACTGTGATGCATCGTGATGTAAATATCTGCATTTTCCGAGGGTCTTAGGCGACCCCTGTGAAAGGGTCGTTCGACCCCCAAAGGGGTCGCGACCCACAGGTTGAGAACCGCTGCTATAAACGCACCAAAGCCAGCTAGCCAGGACAGTGCCTGCAGACACCACACAGAGGCCTGGCAAACAGGGACCTGCTTTGTCATCTGTGGCTGTGCTCTTGAGACAGGACTGAGCTCTGTGGGCAGGGACAGGCTTTGGACATAGGGACATCCTCTGCAAATAGTGAGAGTTAGAAACAGGCTATGCAGACAGACAGCCAGACAGACAGCCAGACAGAGGATCTGCAGTGGAGAGAGATCACAGTTCTGCTAGTGAGAACAGAGTCTGAGACAGGGACTGGCTCTTGGAATGATACTGAATCTTCTAGACACCGGCACGCTCCGCACACAGAGGCTCTGCGGGCCATCCGGAACAGGCCAGGCAGAGGGACAGGGCACCGGCAGACAGGAGGGGGCGACGCGGATGGAAGGAGGCTCTGCCCACAAGCACAGGCTCTGCACATTCGGACCACAGCTTTCTCAGGAGGAAGAACAGGATGCGAAGGGCACAGTTCTCCCAGGGACACTGAGGTCTGCAGCCAGAGACCGTCCCGGGGAGATTCCCTCAGGCTGCCAACAAGCAGAGACTGTGGACCCCGAGAAAGACTGCAAACCGCCACAGGGCCTGCAGGTGTGGGGAGCTCTGCAGCCTCAAACCCTCAAGAGAGGGGGGCACACTATGCAAGGGACAGACTCTGCGGATGTGGACAGGGGAGGAGGATGGTTCAGGTCTGCCAACGGGCACAGCATCTTCGGTCAGAGAATCGCTTCCCAGACAGAAGCAGGCGCTGGGGTCCGAGGCCCCTTTAGGCATGGCCAGGCTCTGCAGAGGTGGGAGGATGGGGGCGAAGTGGGGGAGGGAGGGAAGATGCAGACTGGAAGCCAGCCTCGGGGGAGAGGGGAGGGGCCTGGGCAAAGATTCATGAACTTGACAATGAGATCCGGGCTCTGAAAAGAGACCCAGACACGGGCCTCTGGAGACAGGCCTCGCAGACAGGGAGAGGCTGGCTGAGCCGCACAGGCTCTGCCAACAGACGGGCTCTGTCTCAGCAGAAGCTCCTTCAGAGCCGGGTTTGCTGGGAGCGGCCGGCGGGGAAACGGGCTTTGTGATCAAGCACGGGTGCCGTGGACTCGGGCTGGTTCTCACATCCCGGCTGGAACGCCTGGGTTTTGCAGACAGACACCAGTTTTCTAGAAAGGGGTGGGATCTGGAGACAGGGGACACAGAGGAGCAGGAGGGAAGGGTGCAGGCAGGCACAGGCTCTGCAGAAGTCCCGGTGCCCCCAGAGGGACACTGACCCCGACCCGGATAAGCTCATCCTGAGAAATAGGTCCCTCTGCCGAAACCAGTGTGGCTCAGTGGATAGAGCGTGGGCCTGCGGCCTGAAGGGTCCCGGGTTCGATTCTGGTCAAGGGCACGTACCTTGGTTGAGGGCACATCCCCAGTGGGGAGGGCGTGCAGGAGGCGGCTGATCGATGTCTCTCTCTCATCGGTGTTTCTAACTCTCTATCCCTCTCCCTTCCTCTCTGTGAAAAATCAATAAAATATATTAAAAAGAAAGAAAGAAAGAAAGAAATAGGTCCCTCAAGCAGAGGCCCTTCCTAGCCAGGGAAAGAAATGCAGGCAGCGGCCTTGGAAAACGTCACCGACGAGACAGAAACAGACCGCCCTGACCGACAATTGTCTAGAGCAGTGGTTCTCAACCTTCCTAAGGCCGCGACCCTTGCATACAATTCCTCATGGGGTGGTGACCCCAACCATGACATTTTGCTACTGTGATGCATCGTGATGTAAATATCTGCATTTTCCGATGGTCTTAGGTGACCCCTGTGAAAGGGTCGTTCGACCCCCAAAGGGGTCGCGACCCACAGGTTGAGAACCGCTGGTCTAAAGAGACAGACACTCACGGCCGAGGAAACAGGTTCTTCCCACAGAGCCTGGCACCGCACACAGGCCCCGCTCTGCCAACAGGAAGTGTCTTTAGGCAGAAAGGCGTGTCCCAGACTAGGACCCCCCAACACAGCTCAGTGGACGGGACAGGCTGCACCCACAGAGCCACTTCTGCCATCAGGAAGCCTGTCTCATGCCTAGGGACATGGGGGACACCCTCAGGAGACCCCAGATTCTGCAAACAAGACACAGGCTCCAGGGACAAGACACCCAGGACAGATGGCAGGCCGGGCTCTGAAGACGCGGACAGACGGCGGCGAGTGTGGCCTGAGCAGGCGGGGAGCCGGCTGGGCAAATCAGGCCCAGCCACTCTGAACCCCCAAAACAGAACTGAGCTTGCCAGAAGCACGGGATCTGGCCAACAGCCGCAGGAGTTTGTGCTCTGCGGTTCCAGGAGAGAGACACACGGCACGAGAGGTACCTGGGGGAGAACGGGGTTCGCACTCCTGTTCCGTCTCAGCAGGTGACTCTCCACTACCCCAGGCTGCCCGGCACCAGGCTTCCGGAAACCTCCGTGGAAAGTGTGCTCATTCCTCCATCCTCGAAAGTTCTTCCCACGTCTAACCTAAACCCTGCTCGCGGCAACGTCTCTTCTTTCCGCCGCTCGGCTCCCCGACCCCGGAGTCGCTGCTGTCTGCCTCTCTCCTTCCGAGTGGCCCTGGCTGACCTCACCGCCCCGCCCCGCCCCGCCGGCCTTATCAGCGGGAGGGACACCCTTGGCCCGGTGACCCTGGGCGACAGGGGAAGCGGCCGGAGCGGAGATACAGAGTTACAGAAGCAGAGGCATGGCGTGGCAGGTGCAGCGAAGCCAGGCCCCCCCCCCCCCAGGGCAGGGCGCGGGGCCCTGGGGTCCTCTCCAAGAGGGGCCAGGTGGCCCCCGAAAGGGAGGGGGAGGAGGGGGAGGGGAGGAAGGAGACGGGAAGAGGGGGAGGGGTGAAAGCAGGTTTTCTTGGATCCTGGGACCCCTCCGAACACACTCTGGGGACCACAGAGGCTGTCGGTACGGGTCCCTGAGGGCAGGGGCTCGTCCTGTTTACCGCCCGCTCCCAGCTGCCTCGCACGCAGCAACCAGTGGCTGAATGAATGACACCTGTGGCCTGTGACTGAGGGGAAGGGGTGGAGAAGGAAGGTCAGCATGAGCTGACTGTACCCAGAACTCCTATTGTAGCCGATGGCCTGTCCACAGTGACCATGGGAAGGGGATCTCAAGCAGCAGAAAACATGTGATGACCCCAATGACACTGGTGTCAGGCACAGTGACATTCAGAGGTGACGGGGCAGAGGCAGTGACACAGTGACCAGGGCACAACAGGCAGTGGGCAGAGGCACTGACTCTGAGACAGGAAAACGGGCTGGCCTGGGCACCGTGGGCCCCACGTGGGACAGGGAAGCCAGCAAGTTGGGACTGGGCTGCTTTCACTGTGTGTGTGTGGGGGGACAGCATCATGCCTGAGGGCCTAGGAGGGTGCCCCACTATCCAGTTCCAGCCCGGGGGTGGGGGCAAACTCTCACATGTGCTCTGTGGCTTCCAACGGGGTTCTGGGGTGGAGGGAGGGGTGCTCAAAGGATGGGGGTCCCCTCTTTCCCCTAGCACCTCCTCTTCCCCTGAGGTGGTCCCTTTCTCTCCCAGGAGTCCCTACTCTCTCCGCAGAGGCCTCCCACCCACATGTATCCCTCTCTCCCCCAAAGCTCTCCCTTCCAACACCCCCCACCCTGAGTCCTGAGTGGGGGACCCTGCCTCTGTCCTCTGCCTCGACTGGAAGCCCCTTCTTTTCCCTGGAGGCTGGTTCCCTCCAGCCAGGGCCCCTTTTCCTCTCCCAGGTACCCCTTATCCCCCTCTGCCACCCCCAGGGCCCCTCTGTCCCCCCATATCCCCTCCACTCACAACCCACCCTCCCTCCCCTGCTCCTCCCCGCCCCCGGCTCCTTACTCTCCCTTCTCCAAACCCTTCCTTCCTTCCCCCAGCGCCCCGTCTTTCCCTGGCACCCCGTCTCCCTGCCCAGCCACCCACTGCCTCCTCTGGTGCCCCTTTCTCTCCTAAGAGACCTGTGAAAGGAAGGGGGAGGGGTGCTGCCTGCTGGAGGAAAGGAGGGCCGGATCTGGGTCCCCAGATTCTCAGATTCTGTGGGTGACAGAGACCCCCCTCCCGCCCACGTACAACTGCTCCTTTCTTCCCTGCCAGCCGCTCCAGCCATGGTACCCCTGCCCCGACCAGCATTCTGACACGTTGGGCTCCTCACTGCCGCCCCGTTCTGCCAGCCCCTTGGCAACTCCGAGCCTCTGCCCCCCTACACGGGACACCCCTGATTCCACCGTCCCCTCCAGTTCTCCCCAAGCCCCCGGCCCAGCTGTGCCCCGGGCCCCCGCCCTGCCAGGCCTACCTACCTGCTGGGAACTCCTGGCAGCTTCGCCCTGCCTGTGGGCAGTGCTGGGCCTGGCACGGGGCCAGGCTCTGCCCACCGCTCCCCCTGTGCTGAAACTCAATCCCTGCTTCCGCCCTGCAGGACACACCCCATCTCTGGGGGGGGGGGGGGGGGGGGGAGAAGGGGGGACTGGGCATTCCCACTAGGTCCATCGGTGAGTCAGTCAACAAATATTGACCCAGCTCTCTGAAGGGAGCGCCTGGGTGGGAGGGAAATCTAGGGGGAGAGTAAGGAGCCGGGGGCGGGGAGGAGCAGGGGAGGGAGGGTGCGTTGTGAGTGGAGGGGATATGGGGGGAACAGAGGGGCCCTGGGGGTGGCCGAGGGGGATAAGGGGTACCTGGGAGAGAAAAAGGGCCCTGGGTGGAGGGAACCAGCCTCCAGGGAAAAGAAGGGGCTTCCAGTCGAGGGTGCTGGGGGCCAGAGAGCAGGGAATGGGGCCCAGAGAGAGGTGCACGTGCCATACCCGGCGACCTCCCTCCTGACAGCCTGGGTGGGCTCCCCATCCCTGACCCTGACCCGGAGGCCAGGCCCCCCCCTCCCCCAGCAAAGCTCAGGAGGCAGCAGGACGGAGGCTGGAGGGATGGGGGGCCGCAGTCCGGCTCCCTGAGACCCAGGGCCCCTCAGGAGGTGGCCGGGCTCTGGGTAACATCGCTGCTGCCCTCCCCACCCCCCTGTGGGCTCCCTGCCCGGCAAAGCCGCCCAGGAAGCCCTGATAGCCATCGTGGGAGAGGCTGGGAGGGATGCAGATCTCCCACATCCTGGGCTGCCCCTTCTTTCCTTCCTGATGGGCGGGAGGGGGAGGGCGGGGACATGACCCCCTGGGTCCCACTGACCTCTCCCCTCCCGCGCCCCCCGCCCCAACCCTCGCCTGCTACTTTGTTTCTTCCTGGCTAATCTTCCAGGCCCCGCCCCCAGGTCCCGCCCCCAGCCCCCGGCTGGTCTGATTCCCCAGCTTCTGGGCAGGTGCACGTCCTGCAGATCTGGACGCTCCTGCAGCCTGCAGCGCGGACAGCACGTGGGGCGGGGTCCCCAATTCCACGCCCCGGCCCCCCGCTCTCGAGGAGAGCCTCCTTGGGCCCGCGTGGACCCCAATTTTGTCTGCAGGCTGCGGCGGGGCAGTGACAGGCTCCCCGGGGGCTCTGAGAGCCTGAGAGCGACTCCCAGAGGGCGTAGTGGGGACCTCCTGGCCCCGAGGTGGAGCTGAGCCCACGGGGCCTCCACCCCAAGAATAGTCAGTCCCAGGTCCCTGCAAAGGAGGGACCCACCCCCCTCCAGACGCAGATCGGGCGGGAGAGTCTCAGTTCCGTTCCGGGGGGCAGTGCCACCCGGTGCTCCCCTGTGAAGGGGAGGTGGGTGTCCATTCTGCTCCCCACCTCAGAGGAAAGGCAGGCAGCTGTCGGTCACGTGGGGCTCTTATCAGGCCTCCCCCTCTACCCACCTCGCCTGCTTTGACCTACCTGGGTGTCCCGGCCTGGAACAGCCAGGGATGGGGGGTGCTTTCCTTTTTCTCGGCCCTGGCTGCATCTCTGAGGGCCACGCCCAGAGGTTTGGGGTTCATGATCTGGGTACTTGAGGGACCTGGACTTGGGAGAGCCCTCAGGGGGTTCTAATGGGCAGCCAGAGCCGAGGACCACTGTCATGGGAGTTGGGGGCAGAGAACTCTGGAGCCCACCGCTTCCTCCCGAGGGTCCCGTGAGCCAGCCTCGGGGACTGGGCTCGCGGCCACGCTGGGCTGGCGGCTCTGAGCCCTGACCTGCCTGGTGACCCCCGGGATGGCTTCCCGGCCACGCCCTCCAGGCCCAGGGTGCCCTGAAGTGCCCGCAGGTGCAGATCCTGCAGATCTTGACCCACGTGCAGCGTGCAGCGAGGCTGGGCGGGGTGTGGGGCGGGAGACACCTGACTGGGATCCTTGCTTCCACTGCCAGTTCAAGCGCCCTGGCCCCGGCCCACTCCTTGGCCCTGCAACGTCCACTGGTGCTAAGTGCCCAAACAGAGAAACAACGCAGGGAGTGAAGTCTCAGTATGCCCAAGTCCCAGGCAGCTTCAGGGACAGCGACAATTGTCTGCACGCAAAGGTGCGGATGCAGTCGGGGGTGGGAGCAATGCCAGAGTGGGGAGAGGCGGCGAAGAGAGGGTCAGGGAGCACAGCGAGGGAGTGATGAGGGACGGGGACCCAGCCAGAGCCCAGAACCAGGGGAGGGAGCTGGGGTGGCCTCTGTGGCAGGGCAGCGGTGGAGAGGGCACCTGGGGGCGCAGCACAGGCTAGCTGTGTGTAGGGGTGGGGGGTTTGGCTTTGTCTCTGGGTAACTATTACGTTCCCCGGGCTGAGGAGCTTGCCTGGCGGAACCCCGTATCCCTATGACAGACAGAACAGAGGCCGAAGCACCTGGGAATCACAGTGTCTCAGCCAGGGTACCAGCCCAGGGTGATGGGTTTGGCCACACACAGTGAGGCCTGTGGCTCTCGAGGAGTGGGTGGGGGGGGTGCATTTGGAAAGGGCTGGAATCCTGGTGGGAGGATGACGAGCCAGGGTGCTTCTGACAAGCAGGGGGGCCCAATGTCGGGCAGAACGCGTTTCCAGCTCCCCCTGTGGTCCGGGGCTCCTGAGGTTGCGCATTCCTGCTCCCCGATCCTGGGAGACCCAAGGAGCTGGCATAGGCCGGGCAGAGGGTAAAGCATCAAGAGTCGAGTGACGCGAGACCGGTGTGGCCCAGTGGATAGAGCGTCGTCGGCCTGCGGACTGAAAGGTCCCAGGTTCGATTCTGGTCAAGGGCATGTACATTGGTTGTGGGGAACATCCCCAGTGTGGGGCGTGCAGGAGGCGGCTGATGGATGTCTCTCTCTCATCGATGTTTCTAACTCTCTATTCCTCTCTGTAAAAAAAAAAAATCAATAAAATATATTAAAAAAAAGAAAGAAAAAGAATGGAGTGACTTGAGAGGTGCTACCAGCAGAGAAGCAGTCCATCCACAAGAGGGCGCGGTTCGACGTGTTTATTTTTGGCAGGCAGGCAGGAAGTCACTGCAAATCTCTGGGCTCACCAGGCGCGCCCCGGAACCGTGCGCATTCCACCTGTAGTACATATTTATTCCCCGAGTGATGCTAGATTGCTTGTCACATTCAGATGCCCCCCGCCCCCCCCAAACCCAGGGTTCCCCAGACACCAGCATCTCCACGAACCAGGGGGCAGGATGTTTGTCTGAGACAGCGGTTCTCAACCTTCCTAAGGCCGTGACCCTGGCATCCAGTTCCTCATGGGGTGGTGACCCCCAACCCTGACATTTTGCTACTGTTATGCATCGTGATGCAAATATCTGCATTTTCCGATGGTCTTAGGCGACCCCTGTGAAAGGGTCGTTCGACCCCCAAAGGGGTCGCGACCCCCAGGTTGAGAACCACTGGTCTGAGTGAGACACGCTCCCTGGAGCAAGGAGTAGGACCAGACACCGTGGAGTTAACAGTCACAACAGGGACAGAGGCAGCCCGAGGGTCTCGCCCGCCTGGATGGCTCTCGATGGGCGCTTCGAGCTGTCCACTCCCCTCGCCGCCGGCCACCGCAGCACCGGGAAAAGCAGAGGCACAGACGTCACGAGTGTTTGACCACGGGGCCGCGTGGCTCTGGGTGCGATCAGAAAGCCGTCCTTCCGATGCAGGGGTGCTGTCTCAGGTTGCCAGGATGCAGGCTTACAGATGTCTCTCTCTTTTTTTTTAATGTACCCCAAGTTCGCATGCTGCAATTGTGTCCGGAGGGCGTCCCCCTCATCTCCAAAGGCATCTCCTCGAAATAGCACGTCAGAAGAACCCCCCCTTTCCCCCCCAGCTATCCGCCACGAGGGGTGTGGCCTTCTTTCCCGGGATTCAGACGCGTGGCTGACACACAGCAGACGGACACAGAGGATCACAGAGCGATGGAAGACGGGGCAGTCACCGCCTCAGGCACGCCTGGGCACCTCCACACTCAAGGCCCGGCCAGAGATAGGGCATCCTCGGGGTACCCCCTCAGGTACCCAGATCGTAGTGTAAAAAAAAAAATCCTTGTCCAGAAGCCCACCTCGTGACCTGGTACACAGAGGAATCACGGGAACTCAGGAGGTCTGGTTTCTCTTTTGGCTAAAGAGTCCGGGAGCTTTGGGTACCCTGGGAAGTATATGGCACGGAGAAATGGCGGATCGGCGTCCATTTCAGTTTTTAAAGCCCACAATTTAAGAAAAGGTGATCATTAAAAACAATACCCGTATTGACCTTAGAAAACATAAACCCCACACATTCATCTCACTTCTTGGCTTCACGTTAGAAATCTATTGCTTCATTTACAGGTCGGTGATTAAAAATATAGAGATAGAGATATTTTTCTTGATTATGTACATAAAGCGGGGGTCAAGGGTTAACATCAAAAGGGGACCCTGGAGTGTGGTCCAGTAAGGTGCACGGGATCCAGCCCCCGAGGAGGGTGGACGGGGCGTCCCGAGAGACGGTCTGTGTCCGGGTGTCGGGAGCCGGCTCCGCCCGGTTTCAGGAACCGCTGGCTGCAGCGTCTGGCTCACTCCATCGGGCACTATTTCTAGGTTCTCTTCCCCTGAATATTCTAGAATTTGTCCTCCGTCCCCCCACCCCACTCCCCCACACAAGAACCTTGCGAGGCCGAATAGAGAAGGGGTCCCGGGGAGGGTTTAAGGCTCTCATAGGGACCGCGCGCCTTGTGGATGTGAACACAGGACAGACGCCGGACTGGGACATTCAAGACATTTAAGGCAGCGGGTTCGTTTAACGGGAGTTTCCCAGATCCAGGCCCATGGCCCGGGTGGCTCGGCCACGTCCCCGACACCATCTGTGCTCACGCCGAGCCAGGGGTGATTTCTGGGTGAACCGGCACGTGGGTTCCTGGGTTTGGGGTACTCAGGATGGTGGGGGACCTGGTTACTATGGCTGAACACTTCCTTCCGAAAGCCAGGGGCGGCCCGCAGATCAACCTGCCGTCGGGAGGACGTGATTGGCGGCTGGCTTCCTGGTTTTGTGAATGGCAGCAGAAAAGAAGGTAGACCCTGACACCCCCTTTTCCAGTCTTGTGGGTGCCCCCACCAGAACTCTGGCGGGGGCCCAGCCCCCAGAGAGGACCCGGGCAGCAGTGCAGATGTGCCAGGGTTCTTCAGAAACCATTTGTGAGAGCCAGACGGTAGAGACCTGTGGGCGCACCAGGGACAGGGCACTGCTTAACACATCTCCCCGTGAGGACCCTCCTCTCCCTGGCTCAGGACAGTGAGCCCCGCCTCTGGACGGGCTCCCCCAGCCCCGGCTCAGAGACAGGCTGTGCTGGGGAGGAGAAGACCAAGAGATGGCCTGGGCCCCATCAGCGGAGGCCCCGGTTCTCCAGAGAGGACAGCCAGCCTGTCCCAGGAGCGGGGGTGGATGCCGTGAATGAGCACCGCCTGGGTGGTGTGCTGGCCCGCTCTGTACCCTTCTGGATCCCCAGGGCCGGTGCCAGGGAGCGGGCTCTGGGCATAGGCACGGTGGCGAAGAACAGTGCAACAGCCGCTGGTCAGTTCCGTTTGGTGGCGGCGATGTAGCAGCGAAGAGCCTTCCCCAACAGCTCTGTGTGTATCCAGCTCTCGGAAAGGAGGATGTGAAAATCAATCCACCGGTTTCTTTTCTTTCTTTCTTTCTTAGGTGCAAGGGTTTGAGATTTCGGGGAACTGCTCTAACCCCCAAACAACAACACACACACACAGACACACACACACACAGACACACACAGACACACACACACAGACACACACACAGACACATATAGACACACACACACAGATACACAGACACACACCAGACACACACACACACATACAGACACACACACACACACACACACAGACACACACACACACACACACACACACACGAAGGACGCGGAAGGATGGCAGTCGCGTGAAAGCAGGAGTGACAAGATGCCCCCTTTTTCAAGGGAACCACGTGACCCTCCCCAGGACCCATCTGTCACCATCCCAAACCATCATCCTATCCAACAATCGACTGCTCCCCAAAGTGTGGGGCCACACGAATGCAGACCCGTCCCCCACGGGGTCAGCCAGGAACGGGGACGCGGATGCGGTCACCCCAATTCCCACACCTGCTGGGAGACAGCTCCCCGGCTCACTCCCTACCTCCCCTCCTCCCCCCTCCCTCCCCCCAGGTTCTAGAAAATTGTCCGCTTTATCTTGTTAGAGAATCTGAGATACGAAAAGACTCAAAGGTGTCTGGAAACAGGCTGTGTAGAAAAATGAGCTCTCCGCTGAAAATAACATCCAGAAAGGCACTTCGTCCAGGAGGCAAGACGTTCCGGTTGGTCAGCTGCCCCGAGTGGGGGGAGGGGGGTGGGGACGGGAAGACAGTGGGAAGGAAGTCCGAGAGAGAGAGATCAAGCTTTTTTTGTTGTTGGTTTGTTTGTTTTTTTCTTCTTCTCCTTTTTTTCCCCTTTTTTGGTATGTTTTCAGAAAAGCAAATCCCGTAAAATGCACGTCCCTTTATGAAACTCGTTAAAAGAGTTTGCTTTTTGAAAAATAGTTGTTTCTGTTTTTTGTTTTGGAAAAAAGACAACAGGCAGGTCTGGCCACCTTCACCCCGGGGCCCGGAGCGTGGCAGCGGGCGGTGCGTCCTCGCTTTGGCTCCCGGGGAGCGGAGGCCGGGCTGGTCCCCTCGGGGCCGGGGTCCGAGCGCGCCGGGGCGGCGGCCGGCGGCCGGGGCTACCTATTGCAGAGCCGGTGCAGCATGCCGTACACGTCGTCCTCGCGGCTCAGGCCCTCGAAGAACGGGATGAGGTCCAGCAGCTCCGTGTCCGTCATGTCGTCGAACCAGGACTGCACAGGCACCTGGAAGACAGGGGGCAAAGGGGCAGCAGGTGGCACGAGGGTGGTGGGTCTCAGCCCGACCGGGTGCCCGTTTTCTTTCTTTTCTTTTTCTTTTTAAATATATTTTATTGATTTTTTACAGAGAGGAAGGGAGAGGGATAGAGAGTCAGAAACATTGATGAGAGAGAAACATCCATCAGCTGCCTCCTGCATGCCCCCTACTGGGGATGTGCCCGCCACCAAGGTACATGCCCCCGACCGGAATCGAACCTGGGACCCTACAGTCCCCAGGCCGATGCTCTATCCACTGAGCCACACTGGTTTCAGCCGAGGGGAAGGGGGGGATTTTAAAATGAATGAATCTGGCGAACACCGCCTGAATCCAAAGATCAATTTAAAATCTTTAAAAGTGGGACAACCTGCGATTCTATGTCTCCTGAGGTGATATCCCAAAGCCACCCAATACAGTGGTACCTCGAGATACGAGTGCCCTAACATACGAGATTTTTGAGATGCGAGCCGTCGAGCGAGCGATTTTTGCTTTGAAATACGAGCAACAGTTGAGATAGGAATCATCGCGCGGATCGGCCGGCTGCACACGACCCACCAGTTTACCGCGACTCGAGCGTCTCATAGTTTCCCACGCCTCAAGGTTATGGAACGAATTAAACTCGTATCTGGAGGTACCACACTGCCCATGACATATCCTTGGGGGCATACTTAGGTTGACCCGGAGTTTAATTAAGAAGCAGTGATCTAACTCTGTGTTAAAGAACATACACTGCCCGGCTGGCAGGGCTCAGTGGCTGAGCGCTGACCTCTGAACTGAGAGGCCACGGTGTGATTCCTGGTCGGGCACAGGCCTGGGTTGCTTGCGGCTCGATCCCCAGTGTGGGGTGTGGGCAGGAGGCAGCCCATCAATGATTCCCTCTCATCATGGATGTTTCTCTCTCCCTCCCTCTCTCTTCCTCTCTGAAATCATTAAAAATACATTAAGAAAAGACAAGAAAAGACCCTGGCTGTGAAAAGGTATCAACCACCACCACGAGGCTGCGATCTGGCAAATCCAGAATGGAGGATACAGTGGTACCTCGAGATACGAGTTTAATTCGTTCCGTAACCTTGAGGCGTGGGAAACTACGAGACGCTCGAGTCGCGGTAAACGGGTGGGTCGTGTGCAGCCGGCCGATCCGCGCGATGACTCGTATCTCAACTGTTGCTCGTATTTCAAAGCAAAAATAGCTCGCTCGACGGCTCGTATCTCAAAAATCTCGTATGTGAGGGCACTCGTATCTCGAGGTACCACTGTATTTCTACGAGACAAGTAGCCAGCATTTCCTCAACCAACGAAAGGCACGAAGACATTGAAGAGGGAGGGGGCGACGTGCTGTTAAGGTTCTGAGAGAATTCAGGGACCTAACTAAGCAAATGTTGTGTTTGGATCCTGATTCAAACCAAAACCTCAGAAAGCATTTCGAGGTAACGGGGAGCTCACGATTGCAGTCTGGACATGAGGTGGGAGAAACTGTTCTGTCAGATGCGGTCACTGGATGGTGATGACATTACCCAGTGATCCGTCTCTGTTAGAGCCCTAATGTGAATTATGTTGAACTTGATGGACTCGTCACAGTGAACCTGTTTAAACAGAGTAAGTCCTGCAGGGTGATTAAAAGGATGACGACACCCTCACTGGATCTGGCTGGAACTCATTTCTACATGGTGAGCGGAGCAGACAGGCTCTGTTAGGCTGACAGGTCGGGCTGACCTCTCTTCCCTGGACTCGCAGGGCCCGGGAGGGGGTGTCCTGTTCTAGAATCCCACTGCACCCAGGGAGTCCACAGACCAGCTGCCTCGCTCCAGGGACTTTTCTGCAGAAAATGTTCCCGCTTGCCTAGACCGGTTTGGCTCAGTGGATAGAGCATCCGCCTGAAGACTGAAAGGTCCCAGGTTCGATTCCGGTCAGGGGCATGTACCTTGCTTGCGGGCACATCCCCAGTGTGGGGCGTGCAGGAGGCGGCTGATCGATGTCTCTCTCTCATCGATGTTTCTGACTTTCTATCCCTCTCCCTTCCTCTCTGTAAAAAATCAATAAAATATATTAAAAAAAAAAAAAAAAGAATGCTCCCGCTGTCCACGTTTTACACATCACTGCGAGGCAGTGACGCTCGGCAGTCTTGGGAGACCTTACTAAGGGGCTTTCCTCATTCTTGTTTAAGAACTACTTCCGCTGCAGATGTCACTTCCGGCCCTCTGAGTCTACAGGGAGGAGCCCTAAGTCCTAGGCAGCAGCCAGCTCCGGGAGGTGTGCGACAGACAGAGCCCTTCTCAGGGACTGTCCCGACGATGCGAAGATACAGGTTCAACGAACGCCTACCCATCGCCGGCACCGAGGGAAGCGCTTCGCATGGACTGCCACAACGAATCCTCCAATAACCCTAGACCAGCGGTTCTCAACCTGTGGGTCGCGACCCCTTTGGGGTCGAACGACCCTTTCACAGGGGTCGCCTAAGACTATTGGAAAACACCTATTTCCCATGGTTTTAGGAACCAACATACCGCTCCTCGGTGTAGCAAAGTGTAGCCATGTAGTTTATTGTTGTCATAGGAAGACTGTTACCCATGCTACACCACGATTCAAGACAAAATTTCATTTATTTGTAATTAGAAATATTTCACAATATATAATTACATATTGTTTTTGTGATTCATCACTGTGCTTTAATGATGTTCCATTTGTGACAATGAAAATACATCCTGCCTATCAGATATTTACATTACAGTTCATAACAGTAGCAAAATGACAGCTATGAAGTAGCAACGGAAATAATGTTATGGTTGGGGGTCACCACCACATGAGGAGCTGTCTTAAAGGGTCGCGGCCTTAGGAAGGTTGAGAACCACTGTCCTAGGAGATCAGCCTCCCTGTTGTTCCCACGGAGGGTAAGTCACCGGGTCCATGTCATGCCGTGTCTAAGTGGCAGAGTTGGGATTTCACCACGGAAAGGGCCAAGAGACCTAGCCTAGGTGCTGGGTAGGACAGCCGTGCCAGCTGTGGTTAAGCATCGGCCTCGGAACCAAGGGGTCACGGTTCGATTCTGGTCAGGGCACACGGCCAGGTTGTGGGCTCGATCAATAAAATACATAAAAAATAAAAAATAGCCAAAACCGGTTTGGCTCAGTGGATAGAGCGTCAGCCTGCAGACTGAAAGGTCCCAGGTTCGATTCCAGTCAAGGGCATGTACCTTGGTTGTGGGCACGTCCCTAGTAGGGGGCGTGCAGGAGGCAGCTGATCAATGTCTCTCTCTCATCGATGTTTCTAACTCTCTATCCCTCTCCCTTCCTCTCTGTAAAAAACCAATATAATATATTTAAAAAAATAAAAAAGGAAGAAAAGATGGAGCTCAGACGGAGCTACTCACTGCGTTCTCGGGGTGGAAGATGTAGGAGGCGGGAGAGTTGTCCACGATGATCACCTTGCTCAGCTCCCGTCCCAGGCGACTCAGGTCCTTCACGTAGTTCCCTCGGTGGAAAACACAGGATTCTCGGAAGAGCCGGGCCCGGAACACGCCCCAGCGGTCCAGCAGGTCGGCCACGGGGTCTGCGTACTGGAAGGCAGGGGTCTCGATGAAGGCTGGCACCCGAGAGCCCAGAAACCCCGACCTACCGCAGGGAGAGGCAGCCTGCTTTTCTCCAGAGGAACTGACCCCAGGGGGAGTTTCAGGATCCTGGTTACCTCCTGTATGTGGGTAAGGCACCCCGAGTTCTTCCGTTTCTCTCACTTCCTTATCCAGCCCATCAGGAGTTCTGGTCAACCTCCCTGCCCTTCTCCCACAAGGTCACGGCCCTGGCCAAGGCCTCTAATCCCGCCTGGGTGGCCTCCTCTTCCCCTCAGCCTCCTCCCAGCCACTCACTCGCAATAAGGCCCGCACTCCTCACCGCCGGCCCGTCAAGCCTGCAGCTGTGACTTCTGCGGCCTCTCACCCCACCTCGCGTCACGGAACACATTGAGAACCAGCGCTCCTTCTGCCTGGAACCGGCTCTCCCCAGCACTCTGCACAAGCCTCTCCCGCACCCTCGTTTCTCAGGCCTCGCCCCTCACCACCCGCTCAGGGTCCTCCTGCATCTTCCTTGCAGACACTGCTCTGTTCCGCACAGAGCTCATCACCAGGAGGCTTTCTTTATTTTCTCTTCCACGCTGTGTGTACCTTGCTCCTTGCAGAGTGCCGACCACACGGCCGGGGCTCGGTAAATACCAGTTTCAGCCGTGAACAACGAATGAGCTGACATGTTCGTATGTATGGATGTACTAGTATATACACTGAGTGGCCAGATTATGATGATCTCTGAATGCATAATCATCTGACCACTCAGTGTATATCCTATATCATAAAAGGTTAATATGTAAATTGTCCCCTTGACTAGGAGTTCGACCAGCAGGCAGGCCGGCCAACCACCCATGTCTCCTCCCTCTGGCCAGGCTGGCTGGACCCCACCCACGCACAAATTCTTGCACCAGGTCTCCAATCTATATCTATATCTATATCTATATCTATATCTACATCTATATCTAATCTATATCTATCTATATACACACACACACACACATACACACACATACACACACATACACACACACACACACACACACAGGCTGAGTGGCCAGGCTATTATGTGTTCAGAGATCATAATAATCCGGCCACTGTGTGTGTGTGTGTGTATTTATTTATTTTTGAGCTGATTTTTAATTGGGCTTGTGTGGCATGAAGCCACACCGCCCCCTAGAGGTGCTCTGGGCAATTGGCCTGCTGAAGCCCCTGACTGTCTCAGGATGACAGCCACTTCCATTCACCGGGAGTTGATGGGAGGGAGTCTGAGCCCCGCCTACCGCTGGGGGTCACCCTGCCTGGCCCCCCCTCACGGCCTGGGCAGTTTTCCCCAACAGGCCGAAGTGGATCAAGACAGACAGGGATCACTCCTGCGGGGAAATCTTCGTAAATGGAAGCATCTAAAAGACTGGACTGACAGAGCTGGAGGGAAGAGTGGTAGCTCCCACCCCATGCGAGGCCAGGCCTTGGCACAGACACCAGTGCGGGGCATAGCCAGGTGTCACCGGGGGCCCAGCGCTGGCCTCGGGGCAGAAAGTAAGAAAGCAGCCGAGGCTGGCGGTGCTGGGAGGGCCGCCCAGGAAGGCATGCAGCCGCCAGCAGGGCTGCAGGGCCACAGGTAGCAGGTCTGACACCGAGACCAGCCTCTCTCTCCAGGGACCTCATGAGGGAGGCCGAGTCCAGGAGCAGCCGGCCTTCCTGCCGACATGGGGGCCAGCGCTCAGGCCACTGCAGCTTTGTGCTGGGAGGCAGCCACGCGCCACGTGGGCGGGTCCTAGGGAGCTCACTCCACGTGGAAAAGATGGTGACCGTCCTCCCCGTCACGGACACTGGTCATGGCTGGCAGGCATCTTTCCAGGGTGCATCCAGGCCTAGGGCCTCAGGCCTTGGAGATGGGCTGGGCAAGGTAAGCTTTCTGAGGCCTGCGAGGGCATCTCTGGCTCTCTGCTGCCGCCCAGGGGCTACTATAGTGCCAGGGCACACAGTAGGTACTGGTAAATATTTGCCGGGGCTCAGCGAGTGGAGGGGGACTGAGCGAGTGGAAGAAACGAAGATAGGGAGGATGCAGACACTGAAGGGCTCTGCCAGGCAGCTCAGGGTTCCTGTTGGCCCCCTGGAGGCGCTGGCTCTGAGCCGAGCCCAGAGCCGAGCACTGGGGAGCGCCCACCTGTCAGCACAGCATGGACATCAGGGAGGAAAGAGGCTGGAAGGCCGCGCCAGGCTGGAGGAGCCGCGGGAGACGGTGGAGAGACAGATGGAGGGACAGGTGGGAGCCGTCCAGGAAAAGAGACGGAACCAGGATGTGGACGTGGGTGCCAGGGACAATGCCAAGGAGGAGCCCTTCCAGTTTTGCCGAAGGAAAAGCAGCTCTCAGCCCGCCGTCACTGGAGCAATCTTCCCGTTCATTGTTTCTCTGGCTACCAGCTGGGGTCCCTCAGCAACCAGAGCCCCGGCAGGAGGGCCTGTACCACAGTCAGACGCGTTATCATTCATCGGAGAGCGGGCACATTGGGAAGATTATGCCTTCCCGAGGCCATGTCCTCGGTGTAGCGCCCAAGAGTAAGGCCCAGGTTTTGGGTTCTGGTTCTGCAAGAACGGGGTGCAGGTGAGGTTCTCTCGCACCTTGGCCATGACAGAGAGGTAGATGGCCCAAGCCAGGACCGCCCAGGCAGGCAAAGAGACCCCGGCCTGCAGAGAAGGGAGCCATCTGGGTACAGGACCTGGGGAGGCAGCTGCACGTGAGTCCTCAGAGCAGGTCTGAGACGGGCACGTGGCTACCTTGGGCTCCACAAAATTCATCTTTGGGGCCACTGGGGGTCCCTGAGGTGCCCATGGAGGCACTGGTGGTGCCACTAAGAAAGGGATGGTGCCGAAACCCATTTGGCTCAGTGGATAGAGCATCAGCCTGCGGACTGAAGGTTCCCAGGTTTGATTCCAGTCAAGGGCATGTATCCTACTTGCGGGCACATCCCCAGTAGGGGACGTGCAGGAGGCGGCTGATTGATGTTTCTCTCTCATCGATGTTTCTGACTCTCTATCCCTCTCCCTTCCTCTTTGTAAGAAATCAATAAAATATAATAAAAAGAATTAAAAAAAAGAGAAAGGGATGGTGTTGTGCAGCTGGTATGGCTCAGTGGTTGAGCATCAACCGATGAACCAGGAGGTCACAGTTCTATTCCCGGTCAGGGCACATGCCCAGGTTGCAAGGTTGAACCCTACCCAGTAGGGGGCATGCAGGCGGTAGCTGATCCAGGATTCTCTCTCAGCATTGATGTTTCTGTCTCTCCCCCTCTTTCCCTTCCTCTCTCTGAAATCAATAACACACACACACATACACACACACACACAATTCAAAGAAAGAATGGTGTTGGCCCTGTCAGGGTCAAGGCCTGAGAGATGGTCAGACAAGGATCTTCTCTGAGGCGTGGGGGCCTGCTGGTCTGTCCCACACGCACAGGCACCTCAGAGCACCTGCTAATGGGTAGACTAAACCACCTCAGGGTCCCGTGAACCTGGTAATGCCCTCGAACCGCGGGAGAGGGCAAAGAAGGCACTGTTTGCTCAGAGCCAATGTGGACGCGGGGTCAGAGATTCCTACCAAGCTCCAGGGTCCACACATGTGGACTACTTTATCATCGTGACCAATAGGATAGCCGACAATGACACTGGGAGCACGTGCCACGTGACGGTGCCCCGCGGAACATACGAACACGGCAGGTACCCGTGAGTTCTTGCCGCATGTGAATCAAGCCCTGCCCGTGCCTTCCTCTGCTCCACCCGCCGAGGCGGAAACCAAACATTGTTCTCACTACATGGATGTAAACAGGAGGCCAGAAGGCTGGTCCACCTTGAAGCTCTGAAAGGTCAAAGCCAGCCACTCCCTATCTCATGGAGACAATGAACTTCCCCATGAAATAATCATGTAAATCCTGACTGATAAAGATCATCTACTTGTTACTGGAATGGCCTGCTTTAGGGCAAAGGGCGTATCCCAAACCTGAATAAAAGGGATGGCCAGGCCAAAGGAAGGGGGCGGTCCTTTCCACTAGAGCAGCGGTTCTCAACCTGTGGGTCGAGACCCCTTTGGGGGTCGAACGACCCTTTCACCGGGGTTGCCTAAGACCATCGGAAAATGCAGATATTTACATCACGATGCATCACAGGAGCAAAATTTCATGGTTGGGGGTCACCACCCCATGAGGAACTGTATGCAAGGGTCGAGGCCTTAGGAAGGTTGAGAACCACTGCTCTGGAGGAAGGCTCCCGCCTGGCCCCCCAATATCGCCAAATTAATGTTTTCTAGTCTCTCATTTCGTTTGCGTGCGGCCTCCTCCAGAACCCAAACCCTGAACCACGCGGGACGTGGAAAGAGGTTCCCACAATCATCCCCGACGCATAGAGATGGAGGCGAGGAGCGAAGCAGCTTGCCTGAGATCACAGTCCTCAGGAGCGCCGCCAGAACTCTCACTGGGCCCAGCATGGGGGTCAGTGGCTGGCACTGACCTCTTCCTCAGACCCGGGCAGCTCACCCGAGGGAGGGCACCGAGGCCTGAGCCCCGGGCCTGTGGTTACCAGCGCACAGGTGACATGCGGACACCCTTCTTGGCCACACTGGACCCATTTGTGGTGATTTCCTGTTCCCTGGACCACCAGCGGCAGGCGGCTGGGTGCAGCAACTTCACGGAGCATTTGTTCTGAGCGCTCCCCGTCACCATGGTAACCCAGAAGCCTTTTCAGGCTGGCACGGTGCACAGAGCCTGCATCCATCCCATCTGGGGTGGGAATGTGTCACCATAGAAACAGCTTCCCCCACCTTACCGAAGGGCTGTTTGACAGACAGGGGCGGGGGGGAGGGGCTGGGAGCTCAGGGGGGGGGGGCGGGGGCGGGACACACGCACGCACCTTGGCCAGGCTGGCAGTGAAGAGCACGCACTCGAAGAGCTGGCCCATCCTCTGCAGGAATTCGTCCACGTGCGGCCGCTTCAGCACGTACACCTGCAACGGCAGGAAGCCGCGAGCGGTGTGAGAGCGGGCACGGGGCAGGGGGGGACGGCCCGGGTCCAGACTCCAGTGCAGGGAGGGTTCCTAAAATGACCCGCCTCCTGCCTGCGGGGTCTCGGAGCCGGAGGAAGACCCAGATCTTCTGAGGGGCTCGTACTCTGGCGTGGCACTTCGCGCCAGACACACGCTCAGACTGGGCGCTGGGTCTGAGTCTGGCGTGAACGTGTCCCCCCGTCCCATCCCACACCCCCCGAGGGAGAAAGGAAGGCTGAGCAGGGTCCCCAGGGCCTGGGGTTTTCAGACCCACATGCCCTGTTTGTGAGAAACAAGACACTCGTTTCTTGGTGTTTCTGGGCACACACGCTGGGTGGGCCTGTGTGTGGGCCCAGGCCATGGCGAGGGGCACCCTCTGGAGGGCCAGGCCTTGCCCAGCAACACGCTGGGAAGGCCTGCGGAGGCGGTGCCTTTCCTGTGGGCTTGGGATGGCACCGAGGACACCGCAAAGGCCCTGCGCTTGGGCCTGGCACAGAAATGAACGGTTTGGGGGATGTGAAGCAGCCAATCCCAGGCCCCAGACACGGGCCATCAGGAGGGGCCCCCCAGCAGGGGGAGCAAAGCATTTTCTAGAGGGGCAGGGCCCCGTGCTCCTGATTTGGGGGGGCGAGGGGGGTCTGAACAAATCTGAGGAAACAGGGAGATGGTTGGGTGAGCAAAGATAGAGGAGGTGGGAAGAGGGAGGAACTAATTAAAACCTGAATAAATTCCATTCGAAATTAGCCGTGTCCCTAAAATAAATCAGACTTGTTAAGATTCAGTTCAGCGTGTGTTCGCTGAGCCTCGGCACTGTGCTCAGCCTGAAGCAGTTACAAAGGGCCAGGCCTGAGTGTACTCAGGCCTGGCCCTTTAAGAGCTCACAGTGTAGAGCAGACACACACACAAATATGCCAAAACTAGAGGCCGGTGCATGAAAATTCATGCACTGGAGAGGGGCGTCCTTCAGCCCAGCCTGCCCCCTCTCACAGCCCTGGAGCCCTCAGGGGCAGGAGGCGACTAGGCGATGAGGGGAAGGTGATGCCCCATCACACCTCTGCTGCTGCCACTGCCAGCAGCGCAAGCCTCAGCCGGCCCTGGTTACCTGAGCCTTTGTTGGTCCTGGGCAACTGGGCAGCTACCATCTGAGGCTTGCCTGTACCTTGGGCAGCTGGGGGGCTAAGGGGATTGGGGGACTCCAGAGGCAGGCATGCAGAGGGGCTGGGCCCACCTGGGGGCTGGCCTGGCCTTGCCGCATGCATACTGCCCGGGCAGGGCTGAGGGGTCTTGGTGCCACCATCTTTGAGGGCATGGCAGTCAATTAGCATATTCCCTCCTTATTGGCTCTGGGTGCCACCATCTTTGAAGGTGGGGCAGTCAATTAGCATATCCTCTCCTTATTGGCTGTGGGTGCCACCATCTTTGAGAGTGGGCCAGTCAATTAGCATATCCTCTCCTTACTGGCTGTGGGCATCACCATCTTTGCGACGACGTGAGGGTCAATTAGCATATTCTCTCTATTAGATAGGATAAGCATGTACAACAAGAGTTACAGAAGGCGCGTACATTAAGGACAACAGTTGCCCTCTGAAGGGGAGGGAGTCATAGAAAGTCATGTTTGGCCTGGACCCTGATGGATGAAGAGGAGTTCACCAGGCCAGCAAGGAAAAGCGAGCTTCCTCGCAGAGGAAACAGTAATAAGCATGAGACCTGGACCGGAAACACGTGGGGTGTCAGAGAACGGGCAGTGCCCTGCATGACCAGCCTCCAGCGACAACCTTCGAAGAAGGGAGCTGGGGGTAGGAGAAGCGGCCGAAGACGAAGTGTGAGAGACAAGTGGGTGGGAGCGAGGGTGCGGGCCCTGGATTTCAACAGAGGGAGCAGGTCAGACACCGGACAGGCGGAACAGAGGGGACCCGGGGGAGGGGGGGGGGGGGCTCTGTACCACACAGGGATTCTTTTTTCAAAAAAAAATTTTTTTTAAACATTTAAAAAATATATTTTATTGACCTTTTACAGAGAGGAAAGGAGAGGAATAGAAAATTAGAAACATCGATGGGAGAGAAACATTGATCAACTGCCTCCTGCACGCCCTCCACTGGGGATGTGCCGGCAACCAAGGTACATGCCCTTGACCGGAGTCGAACCTGGGACCTTTCAGTCCACAAGTTGACCCTCTCTATCCACTGAGCGAAACCGGTGTCAGCTCAAAAAAATATGTTTTTATTGCTTTCAGAGAGGAAGGGAGAGGGAGATAGAAACATCCAGGATGAGAGAGAATCATTGAACGTCTGCCTCCTGCACGCCCCTTCCTGGGGATGGAGCCCGCAACCTGGAAATATCCCCCCGACTGGGAATCGAACCATGACCTCCTGGTTCATAGGTTGACGTGCAACCACTGAGCCACCCTGGCTGAGGCACACAGCAATGCTATAGAGCCAGGGCTGGGTGGGAAACTCATGGCCGATCGAAAGAGTAAAGCGAGCGTGGTTGGTGGGGGGTCTGCGGAGCTAGGAGGCAGGGTAGGGACTGAGGGCGGAGCCAGTGGCTGCGGCAGCTCCAGGCTCTCTCTGTGCCCAGGAGCCTCTTGGTGCAGGGAATGGCGGGGCCCGGGGCGGAGGGGAGGAGGGGGACCTCAGTCTCCCTGGGAAGGCTGCTGGGAAAGCAAGCTTCGCTGCCGGCAAAGGGCGGGAGACGGCTTTGGGAGCTCTGGGGTGGGTGCCCCCGGCAGAGAGGAGGGTCCGGGGCCCAGAGGCCGGTGTCCAGGCCCGCGTCCCCGTGCAAGTAACCGAGAATAGGCCCATCGGGACCTGCACAGCCTATCCTGGATTACTTGAACGAGGCCACGGCCTCGCCAGGGCTGGGTCCTCCTCCTGGCGCCTGTGGCTTCATTCCTTGGGGACAGAGAGTGTCTGAACCCCGCCCTGGTGCCCTGGGGGGGTCTGAGAACGGTCTGGAGCAGCGGTTCTCAACCTATGGGTCAAGACCCCTTGGCGGGGGGGGGGGTCAAACGACACTTTCACAGGGGTCGCCTAAGACCATCGGAAAACACAGGTATTTACATTATAATTCGTAACAATAGCAAAATTAGTTATGAAGTATGGTTGGGGGTCACTACCACATGAGGAGCTGTATTAAAGGGTCGCGACCTTAGAAAGGTTGAGAACCACTGGTCTGGAGGGAGGCTGCGGGGAGAGGGGCTGGCTCCTGCTAGCAGGGTCTGGCCACCGCGGGCCGGGCCCCGAGGGTCAGGCTCACAGACAGTCACTGTGGCATTCATTTCTCTCCTCCATGCCAGTGGGCAGCCTCGCCTTCGGCTCAGGACTTTGTAACAGGAGCCAAGTTAATGGTAAGTGCAGAAGCCTGAACTGCGGAGTCTCAGGTGCCAAGTTAATTCGGGGGATGCTTTTACAGATGCGAAAGGCCCCAGGGCCCGCCGTCTGGGCTCCCCTGATGGCTTTTAAAAGCACGAGGTGTGGGGGTGCTAGGGACAAAGCTGCCTTCTCCAGGGGCGGCCTCCTGCCAGGAGGGACAGGGACTGGGTGTCAGGGGGGAGAGTCTCATTTTAATTCTTTACGTTGTAAGCCCTCGAGGCAGCATTTCCTCTGGCTGAGTCCTCAGTTTCCCCATCTGGACCTGAGGTGGCTGCATCAGCTGATTCCCTTGGGCCTTGGCAGTTCCGACACCGTCCACTCAAGGACCAGAGGCTACGGGCATTGCTAAGGAGACAGACACATCCTGGTATGGGTCAAGGAGAGAGAGGGGGAGTGGGGAGAGGGAGAGATCGCTTCCTGGGAGGTGAACTATCAGCCAGAGACTCCCACTTAGACTGCGGGGTTGACGGGAAGAGAGAGGTCAGATCACCCCTGTGGGAACCCCTACAAAAGGCTTTGCAGCCTTCAAAGCTACTTTTCCTACAATGTTTCCACTATGTTCACCATCGAGGAAGCTATTCCCGGAGGAGCTCCGTGCAGATAAGGAGAAAAATCAGGGCAAAGATGGAAGCCAAGTGGCCAGGCTCTCCCTGCAACTCTGCCCCCGGATCCCAAACGCACCCCCTCCGCCCTGTCTCTCTGGGCTGGGTTTTTGCTAAAGATTCACTGCAGAACAGGGTGTGGGAGTGCCACGAGCAGGCTGGAGTGGCCGGCATGGGAAACGGACACCTTTTCCTGAGAATCCACCCTCAGTGGCTGCTGGGTGGCCTTTTCCTGTCACCTGCTAGCAATCGCCGAAAGCAATTACCTGGGGAAGTTAATTAGACCATCATGCGAGACGAGTAGGGGGCACGGAAACTTCTCGATGTCTGCATCAAATCCAAAAACGATTCGAACTCGCAACCCCATCTAATATTTATAATTTCCCCTTACACACTCCAGATGCAACGCATTTCTGAGTGAGAAGAGGAAGAGCAGGATACCGCTGTATCTATGTTGCAAATCTCGCTTCCTTCTGAGGCGGCCCTAAGATTATGGCTGAAACGGGAAGTTAAGGAAAAGTCCGGCAGAAATGGAACTATGTACTGACACATGCTCACGGGAACCCAGAGGTTGGCTTTGATCTCTTACCTGATGTATCGTCCCATCGATTTCAACCGGCACAATAAAATCAGCATTACTAATAGGCTGGAGAGAGAAGAAACCATCATTTAATTACGTCTCCTCAGAGGGTGAAATAAAACGGGAAAAAGCTTAGCGAGAAAAGCGCTTGCCTGGACCAACGCGTTTATTATGGGGAAAAACAGTTCAGAAGGATGCTGGAGCGTGCCTGGGTTCCTTAAAGCAAGCACAAGCCGGAAAGCGTGTTATTATTATTATTATTATTATTATTATTATTATTATTGTTTTCCAGAATATCCTTATATTTTCAGCATCTCGGTCCCACTTCTGCATCACCTGCCTTTGCCTCAACCACAGAGGGTGGGGCAGCCTGGCTAAGGAACGGGCCTCAGAAGCTCGTTCTGGTCTCATGCCCGGATAATCGGGAACCACCGTTGGCCACCAGGGGTAGGCGATGAGAGCCCAATGGTCCGAGGACAGGGCTACTTTGGGGGCAATAATTAATACTGGGCCCGCCAATGCCAGCTGCCCAATGGCGGGCAGGAGATGCTCAGCCCATGGGCACACAGCGGGGCCAAGGACGTGTGGGGGTGAAGTTAGAGGCCACACAGCATGACCTGTGGACTGAAAGGTCCCGGGTTGGATTCCGGTCGGGGGCATGTACCTTGCTTGCGGGCACATCTCCAGTGTGGGGTGTGCAGGAGGCGGCTCCCTCTGAACTCCACTTCCTCCTCTCTCCCAGAGCTCCCGGGACCAGTGTCCCCGGCTCCCTCCCGCCCTGAGCACCAGGGATTTCAGGGCGCCCTCGCCCGCTCTGGTCTCAGTCACACTCACACACGGTGGGTATTTCAGATAAGGCTGCCCATGTGAATGCCCTTTAACGCTCAACTAGGATTCCTCAGCAGCCATACTGTTCCCCACGACAGACTCACCAAGAATTCTAAATGGCCCAGCCGGGTGTGGCTCAGCGGTTGAGCATCGACCCACCCAGGAATCTAGAGGTCACCGGTTCGATTCCCGGTCGGGGCACATGCCCGGGTTGCGGGCTTGGTCCCCAGTGGGGAGCGTGCAGGAGGCAGCTGATCAATGATTCCCTCTCATCATTGATGTTTCTACCTCTCTCTCCCGCTCCCTTCCTCTCTGCAATCAATAAAAATTTATTAAAAAAAAAAAATTCTGCCGAGACCGGTTTGGCTCAGTGGATAGAGCGTTGGCCTGTGGACTGAAAGGTCCCGGGTTGGATTCCGGTTGGAGGCATGTACCTTGCTTGCGGGCACATCTCCACTGTGGGGCGTGCAGGAGGCGGCTGATCGATGTCTCTCTCTCATCGATGTTTCTGACTTTCTATCTTTCTTCCTTCCTCTCTGTGAAAAATCAATAAAATATATTAAAAAAAAATTCTAAATGGAAATCCACAAAGCAGCAGCTGGAAAACGACCCCGATGAACAGGCCCAGGAGAATATCAGGGAGCCGAGCCTGGGGACAAGCAGAGGGTCAGGGAGGGGAGGGGAAGGTGCGGGGTGGCTCCTGGCAGGGGTTTGGGGACAGAATCTCTGGTCGGACTCTGACCGGGGGTGGGTCTGCCGGGAAGCCCATCGCTGTGCCCGTTCTGCTTGGCTGCGCCCACGGAAGGAACGTGTGAAATACGACCATCGCTAAGCCCGCCGCAGAGCACCTGCAAGGGCAGCCTATTCGCCCCTCTGGCTGGCGGGCCACGGGCCGGTTCACAGCGGAAGCCATCCCGCTACTGAAACACGGAATCGCGCCAAAAAGCAAAACGGGCAGCGGAGAGACACTCTCCCACAAGGCGTTAGATGGTGAAATCATACTCCACAGAGCGGACTGAGAGAAAAAAAAAAATCCCCCAGCTCAGAGAAGGCACCCCAGTGACCCCAGCACATGGCGGTGTGGGGGAGGCCGTGGGTGCCCAGGACGGGGTGCACACGCGTATGGGTGGTGGTACCTGGTCCAGGAGAGAGGCTCACAGCTTTCCAATTCTCCAAGGGCTCGGAAACGCCCGGAACGTTAAAGAAACACCGTACCCGGTTTCCCCGAAAGTAAGACATCCCCCGAAAATAAGACCCACTTCCCGTTTGGCCTCTCGCTGTCATATAAGGCCTCCCCCCCCGAAAATAAGACCTCCCCGATAATAGCTACCGTCAGGCAGCGTCTGACTCCTGATGTAAAGAGGCCTCGCCCTGCCTGAACAGCTCCGGCTGCGCTGTGGCCCATCCGTGAGCTGGTTTGTGATGACAACGACCACCGTCCCGTAGACAGGTCATCCATTTCCTTTTTTTTTTGTTCAACAATAAATGTGCACCATCTTCTCCAGGGAAAAATAAGACCTCCCCTGAAAATAAGACCTAGCGCCTCTTTGGGAGCAAACATGAATAGAAGACACTGTCTGATTTTCGGGGGAACAGGGCACAATAAAGACGATTCTGTTGCCCACGCAGGCAGGCCAGGCGAGAAGAAACGAGCAGATGCTGTCCACAGTCAGTGGCCTGTGGAGCCAGGAGCCCTCGGCAACCCTGGGCCGTCTGGCCCGAGTTGCCTACCCCCCCAGAGTGGCTTGGGGGAGGGGGGACAGCCGTCTATGCTGTGACGATGACTGACCCCTACCCGAAAGGGCTTCCCTTTCTGCAGAGGGACTTGAAAACAGTTCTGAGCCGCCGGCTGGTGGGGGAGGGGACGGAGGCTGCCAGTGCCTTTCAGGGCTGAGCTGCAGCTGTGGTTCAATCCCAAAAGGGCCAGGAGGTTGTGGGGGGTACCACCTGCCCCAGTGGCTGGACGGCCAGGTGTCAGTGCTAACGGCAAGGACTCCCCCAAAGGACTCCAAGGTGAGCACCTGGCCTTGACCTGTCCAGGAAGGCCTCTGTTTTAGTGAGAGCCGGCGAAGGAAAAGAATGTTGGCATGAAGGTCTGCAGGCCGATGTGAAGGCTCTTCTGCATCCCACTCACCATCAAGGAATGCCTGGATCACGTGAGACTCATGCCCCATCATGCATGGGGCCTCCATGTGAAGTAGGGGCGTCTTGGGACGTGCTCCATAGAGCAGTGGTTCTCAACCTGTGGGTCGAGACCCCTTTGGGGGGGGGTCGAACAACCCTTTCACAGGGGTCGCCTAAGACCATGGGAAAATGCAGATATTTACATCACGATGCATCACAGTAGCAAAATTTCATGGTTGGGGGTCACCACCACATGAGGAACTGTATGCAAGGGTCGCGGCCTTAGGAAGGTTGAGAACCACTGCCCTAGAGGAACGTGGTCTAACTGGCCAGCGATGCCAGCGATACCCCAAGGCAAACAGGACCTGGTCCCTAAACACCTTTTTCCTCCCCCAGCACCCCAACCCCCTATTTCCAAACCTTCTCATCACTGGCCTCTTTGAAATAATGTATCCCTTAAAAAAAAAATAAAAAGGAAAATGGTTAATTAGCTCAATAGTGTAATTACAGCTGCGCTGCACTGAGGTCCTCTGGCAATTTGTAATTAAGTTTGGCTCTCACTCTGACGGGGACCTGGGGAGTGAGGGAGGGGATAAGATGTAGACTACCTGTCAGGCTGGTGTGGCTGGGTGGATGAGCATCAGCCTCTGAACCGGGAGGTCACAGTTCAACTCCCGGTCAGGATACAGGCTTGGATTGCAGTCTCCATCCCCAATGTGCGGAGTGTGGGAGGCAGCCGATTAGTGCTTCTCTCTCATCATTGATGTTTCTCTCTCTCCCTCTCTGAAATCAATCAATAAAATATATATATATATATATTTTATTTATTTATTTTTTAAATACATTTCAATCTTTTTTAAAAAAATTTTTAATATATATTTTATTGATTTTTTTTTTTTTTTTTTTTTTTTTTAGAGAGGAAGGGAGAGGGACAGAGAGTCAGAAACATCGATGAGAGAGAGACATCCATCAGCTGCCTCCTGCACACTCCCGACTGGGGATGCGCCCGCAACCAAGGTACATGCCCTTGACCGGAATCGAACCTGGGACCTTTCAGTCCGCAGGCCAACTCTCTATCCACTGAGCCAAACCGGTCTCGGGCAAATATATATGTTTTAAAATGACAGACTATCTGATGCTCACCTTGACATCACAGAAGCCTCCAGCCCCTTCAGGGGGAAAGTCTGCAGGTGGATAGACACTCATCTAGCTGGGAAGCTTCTCAAATGCCTAGCAGCCTCTCGTTAGGAAAACGGCCGAGACACTGGCCAACGGCGGACTCTGCTCTGGAAGTCATCTTCAGGGCTGGGCATCTGCCCAACGCGGGTCCGGGAAAGCTTCCAGGAGAGCAGGTTGCTCGGCCCGTCTCCCCCTCCCCCCGCCCCCCAGAACACATATGGCCCCCTGGCCACCCTGACAAATACGCAGCAGTGTCCCGGGCACCGGTGCCCGCCTGCCTTGTGCCTCTGAGAAGCACTTCCGCGGGTGAAAGGGCTGGGAAGTCCAATCTCATCATAGGGATGGGTCTCGGGGATCCTGGCAGCCCAGCATCTCCCCTATACCCACCCCCCACTCCCGCCAAACCAATGATGTTAATATTCAACTCCCTGAGTTACCATTCACCCGAGTTAATAAGCAACTGTTCCTGGGATTTCTTCACGAACATGATGTCACACACTAACCGCCATCCGTGGGGTCTTGCTGTGGACTCACCTTGAACGAGCTGTGCACCAGCGTCTCATCTAGATCGATGACCACACACTTCTTCCCGTAGTCGAGCACCGTCACCTCGGGGAGGAGGTATTTAGCTGGCGGCTAAAGAGAAAGACGGTGTGATTACCTCGAGGTAAAAGACACACCCACCCTCTTATTACCGTACTGTACTGTGTTCATGAGGTTAAAAAAGGAAACCGACGGTTTATTTATTTTCAATTCTTTATTGTTTAAAGTACAGTGGTACCTCAAGATACGAGTTTAATTCGTTCCGTGACCTTGAGGCGTGGGAAACGATGAGACGCTCGAGTAAACTGGTGGGTCGTGTGCAGCCGGCCGATCCACGCGATGACTCCTATCTCAAATGTTGCTCGTATTTCAAAGCAAAAAATCGCTCGCTCGACGGCTCGTATCTCAAAAAATCTCGTATGCTAGGGCACTCGCATCTCGAGGTACCACTGTAATACACAAGTCTCCCCTTTTCCTCCCATGGACCTCTCCCCGGAAGCCCCCCAACCCCCAGCACATGCCCTCACCCCCCTACTATCTGTGTCCACTGGTTATGGTCTCCTGCATGCCTACAAGTCCTGTGGTTGATCTCTTATCCCCTCACCCCCTGCCCTCCCTCATAGGTTGGATTGTCTGTCTGTTTGATGCTTCTATCACTCTGGTTCTATTGTTGTCCATCCGTTTATGTTGTTCATTATATTCCACAAAAGGGTGAGATCAAGTGGTATTTATCTTTCTTTGACTGGCTTATTTCGCTCAGCATAATGCTCTTCAGCCGAAACCAATCTGGCTCAGTGGATAGAGAGTTGGGCTGAAGGGTCCCCGGGTTTGATTCCGGTCAAGGGCACGTACCTTGGTTTCAGGCACATCTCCAGTAGGGAGTGTGCAGGAGGCAGCTGATCGATGTCTCTCTCTCATCGATGTTTCTAACTCTCTATCCCTTTCCCTTCCTCTCTGTAAAAAAATCAATGAAATGTATTTAAAAAAAAAATGCTCTCCAGTCCCATCCATGCTGTTGCAAGTGGTAAGAATTCCTTCTTGTTTATAGCAGCGTAGTATTCCACTGTGTAGATGTACCACAGTTGTTTTTTCACATGTTAATCTTCTGAAACCAAACACTGAGATGCCTGGTCTGGTGCATCATGGCATTTTGTAGTTTGCAACGGAAGTTTTACCAAATTCTGTGCCATTGTCTGAATGGCCACTATGAGGGCCGAGACTTGGGAACCAGCTAGACGCGGGTTGGACCATCAGCTCTGTCTCTTTCCGGGCTGGAAGCTGGGGTAATAATGCCTATCGCCAAAGGTTGTGGTTGTCTGCTATAATTGCGGTAAATGCCCCGCATCCTGCCCAGCACATAGATAATGGTTATTGTTGTTGTTAAAACGGACTACACAGAGATGAAGGTTTAAGTATAACAGCGACTCTAACTTTGCAGGCTCATTTCCTTGGAACCACATTTTGCCTGAGATTCACTATGGTACATAAGTGTATTTCAGAGCTACGGTGGAACCATGGTATTTTTTATTTATTTTTTAGTGATGGAAATGTTCATACACTTGAAGGGAAACTAGAGACCCACTAGCAAAATGCAGCCAAAAGTGCCCTCCGGTCACAGCAAACAGACATAAAACGGGTCCAGATTCAGCGCCCTGCCCGGTGCCTGCCCCTCTGCGGAGTAACAGCGAGCGAGCGCGGCATTGGTACCTCTCTGCTTGGACCCACGTGCTGCCTGTTAGCCTGACCAAACGTTTCAATCAGTTTCCCCAGCAAAGCTCAACCCCCAGCTATGCTGGCCACGTCTGAACCACTCCACACACCCTTGCACCTCGTTAATACCCGGAGAGTTAAAGTTCTGAGAAAAATGAAACGATCAGACACTTTTGGGGGCAATTTACAAGTGACATGCATTACTAAATGTAGAGTCAGCCTGTGCTAATGAAATCCATTCCTTTCCAATGTAGGAACTGTTATGTCTCTTGGATGGTCCCAGAAAACAAATTAAAAAAAAAAATCCAAGAAAAAGCAGAGAACCAATTTGAATCAGACAATTGGAAGAATAGATTTTTTTTTTGGATTAAAATATCCATGTGTGGCCCAGCTGGTGTGGTTGTGTGTTGACCTAGGAACCAGGAGGTCACAGTTCGATTCCTGGTAAGGGCACATGCCTGAGTTGTGGCCTCCATCCCCAGTGAGGGGCATGCAGGAGGCAACCAATAGATGTTTCTCTCCCATCAATGTTTCTCTCTCTCTCTCTCTCCCTTTCCCATTCTCTCTCTAAAAGCCAATAAAAACATATTTCAAAAAGTGTAGCCTCATGTTACTTTTCAACAGAACAGACTTGGCTACAGCACATGGTAAAACGCATCATAAGCAAGGACATTTTATACCAGCAGGCCCCAATGCTGCTAGACTCTACGAGTGTTGAAATAAAATGGAATAAATATACATACACTTGGTATGGCAATGACCTGCCTCTGGTCACCCTGAGGAAAAAAGAAAAAAAACAAAAAGTCACGGTCAGGTGTCAAGAGAAGTAGAACATATACTCAAAAGCAACTGCAAAGCACTCCCGAGGGTACAGCAGGCACACGACTTCCAGGCCTCGCTACCTTGGCGGTATTGAACGCGAGGGAGGAACCCCAAGATTTTCCACCGTTAGGGGTCCCTGCCTCCCAGACACCCCCTCCCCGGACCGTCCAGGCTGAGTCCCTGAGGCTCACAACTCGCCTTGTTTATTCGCATAGCGCGCCTCTCCGTCCTCCCAGAGATTTCCTCCTTCATTGAAATTTAAACATGAAAACCCCCACTTTTCTTGGATCCATGACTCCCTCTAACGACGGGCTGGCTTCTTCTTTTAAGTAAGTTTGTCCCTGGGAAGACCAAGCCTGCAGTCCACACAGAGGACAGGGGAAGGAGGACAAGCTCACCAGATGACCAGGCACTCCCCGGCCGCGCCTGGTCCTCTTCTAGGGAGGAACGGGCCGGGGGGTCAAGGCCAGGTTCAAGACGTGCCCTCCGAGGCCACAGACACGGGACGGCTTGTGGTTCTCAACCTTCCTAAGGCCGCGACCCTTGCATACAGTTCCTCATGTGGTGGTGACCCCCAACCATTAAATTTTGTTACTGTTATGCATCGTGATGTAAATATCTGCATTTTCCGATGGTCTTAGGCGACCCTTGTGAAAGGGTCTGGCTGTGTGTGCCCGTGAGTAGAGCCTTTAAAGGCAGTTCTCTGGCACAGCTGAGCTCAGGTGAGCTCTACTCACGGACACACACAGCCGGACACTGGGGGAACCTTTGGGACCAAGGGACCTCGCCAGTGCACAAATTCATGCACCGGGCCTCTAGGATCTTCCCAGGTCACTGCACCTGGGCAGAAACTATTCTAAAACAGCTTTTACTATCACAGCACTGATTCCTTTCTTTTCTTTTTCTTTCCCCCTTCTATAGTCTAGGGTACAAACTATGTTCTCTTCACTAAGGGACAATTTTCTACAGAAATAATTTTTAAATTGGGGGGAGGGAAGAGTCTGAGGAACCTGGGGCTAGGGTACGGTTTACAGCGGAATGTCATTGCTCAAATCTCACTCATATGTTTTCTATACCAATGGGGAATACGGTTTAATATTTGTTAAGGCAGGTCATCCTTCAGTACTCTCTCTCCCCAAATTCTCTAGCTATTCTTAGACATTTTTCTTCTATTAAATTTTAAGTCTTCCTATCCAGAAACCCAACACCTTTCTCCATAAATAAGAGCTACCATATTTAAATATTTTTTTTAAAAAAATATGTATTTTATTGATATTTTACAGAGAGAAAGGGAGAGAGATAGTTAGAAACATCGATGAGAGAGAAACATCGATCAGCTACCTCCTGCACACCCCCCACTGGGGATGTGCCCGCAACCAAGATACATGCCCTTGACTGGAATCAAACCTGGGACCCTTCAGTCTGCTGGCCCACACTCTATCCACAGAGCCAAACTGGTTTCAGCCATATTGAAATCTTTTAATGACTATTTTTTTGTAGTGTTTTGGGTTTTCTATGTAAATAACCATGTCATCTGCAAATAAAACTAATTTTGTATCTTTTCCATAATTGTGCCAATTGTTTTATTTTCTCGCCTTATTATATCAGTCAGAAACTGCCAATGATTTTCCCATGTTGTTCACTGTTTATTTTTAGAAGATAGTTTTTTTATGATATGTAAATGCTTTTCTTCTATGCATTTGGCTGTACTAGTGATTGGTATATAAAGATTTATGGCTGTTATACACTTCCTGTATTAGACATTTTATCATGATAAAATGTTCCGTTTGCGCCCATTTAATGCTTTTGGCTGTAAATTCTGTTTTGTCTGATATTAACATTGCCACTTTGGCTTTTTATTTGATCTGCTTGGTATATTTTGCCATCTCTTTATTTTCCACCTTTAAAAAAAAATCACTATATGTTAGATATCAGCTCAAAAACAATTAGCCACCTGCTGTCATAGCCATTAGCACAGTTCACCAAATAATTCCAGTTTTCGTCTGAGCACACGGTAGGATTACATATCTATGCCCCTAGCATTGCCTTGGCCAATAAAATATAAGTTGAAACGAGGCATATTACTATCTTTTAAAAGAAAAATAAGGACGTGACAAACATTCATTATATCTTCTTTTATAGCAGTGGTTCTCAACCTTCCTAATGCCACGTCCCTTTAATGTAGTTCCTCATGTTGTGGTGACCCCCAACCATAAAATTATTTCCATTGAGAACCACTGTTTTATAGTTAGAGTAATGGGCTTAAGGTCACAGGGGTAGGAATGGGTTTGGTCAGGACACAAGCTAAGCCCCACATTCATAGCCACCACAGTATGGTCTTCGTTCAGTGTTTAACCCGTAGGAACAAGGCATGTTACTTCCGAGTGAAAGCTGCAAGAGCCCGTGTGAGCACCAGATTCCCCTTTCCCTGCTGGGAGAATCATGGAAGGAGAGATGGGCCTTCCTCCGTCTAGGTCCATGGCTAGGGATCAGCTAGAGCAGTGGTTTTCCACCTTCCTCATGCCATGACCCTTTAACACAGTTCCTCATGCGGTGGTGACCCCCAACCGTAAAATTATTTTCATTGCTACTGCATAGCTGTCATGTTGCTACTGTTAATGAATCGTCATGTATATATCTGTGTTTTCCAATGGTCTTAGGCGACCCTGCTAGCGGTTCTCAACCTGTGGGTCGCAACCCCTTTCACAGGGGTCGCCTAAGACCATTGGAAAACACAGATATTTACATGACGATTCATGACAGTAGCAACATGACAGTGATGAAGTAGCAATGAAAATAACCTTATGGTTGGGGATCACCACAACATGAGGAATTGTGTTAATGGGTCTTGGCATGAGGAAGATGGAGAACCACTGAGATAGAGGAATGCAATCCGATAATGATAGTTACTAGTCACGTGAGGCTATTGAGCATGTAAAATGTGGCTAATTCAAGTCAGGATGTGCTATAAATACAAAGTGCACCGGATTTTGAAGAACTATAAGATAAAAAAATGTAAATTTTATCTCATGGACAATTTTTTCTATTAATGATGTTAAAATTGTATCTGACTACACTGTATTAAATAAAATATATTATTGAAAGTAATTTATCTTGCCCTGGCTGGTTTGGCTCAGTGGACAGAGTGTCAACCTGAGGACTGAAGGGTCCCAGGTTCCATTCGGGTCAAGGGAACATGCCTGGGTTTAGGAGTCGATCCCCAGTAGGGGGCATGCAGGAGGCAGTCAATCAATTGATGTTTCTAGCTCTCTCTCCTTCTCCTTTCCTCTCTGAAATCAATAAAAATACATTTTTTTTTAAAAAAAGGAACATAACTTAAAAAAAATTAATTTATCCTAAAAATATTTTGGCCTGGCTGATGTGGCTCAGTGATTGAGCGTTAACCTGTGAATCAGGAGGTCATGGTTTGATTTCCGGTCAGGGCACATGCCTAGGTTGCGGGCTTGATCCCCAGTAAGGGGCGTGCAGGAGGCAGCCCATCAGTGATTGTCTCTTATCATTGATGCTTCTATCCCTCTCTCCCCCTCCCTTCCTCCCTCTGAAATCAATGTGTGTGTGTGTATGTATGTATGTATATGTGTGTGTGTGTGTGTGTGTGTGCGTGTGTGTGGTATATATATACACACACACACACATATATATATACTAAACGCCCGATGCACGAAATTCATGCAAAGGGTTTGGCCCTTGCAGCCGAGATGGCTTGCCTTGGCCCTCAAAGTCCCGGCTTCGTCTGGAAGGTCGTTTGGCTGTCTGGTCTAATTAGCATATTACACTTTTATTATTGTAGATATGTACATATATTTTTTAAAAATGGGGCTACTAGACAAATTTAAATTATATGTGGCTCACATCATATTTCGATTGAACTGTGCCACAGAGCAGAAGGCCCAGCTATGCCATAATAAACATGCAGCATGAGAAAAAAAAATTATTTTTAAAAATTATTTTAAGCCTCTGGAGTTTGGGGTGCTGTTACTGCAGCAGAACCGAACCCTCACTGACTAGTAAGTACATCTACTCGGAGTCACTCCTCTGGTCTCTTTTGTGAGAAGAGCTCTGATTTTGTTTGTCTAAATTCTCTTTTGCTGGGCCCCAGCCGGTTTGGCTCAGAGGATGGAACGCTGGTCTGCAGACCGAAGGGTTCCAGGTTCGGTTCTGGTCAAGGTTTCGAGCTCGATCCCCAGTAGGGGGCGTGCAGGAGGCAGCCCATCAATGACTGTCTCTTATCATTGATGCGTCTCTCTCTCTCTCCCTCTTCCTTCCTCTCTGAAATCAATAAAAAATATATTAAAAAAATAACTTTTTTGCTGGTCTAAAATTTTTCCCCTTCGGGCCTCCCTTGCTGCTGAAGGGGTAGCCACATGAAAAAAATTCTGGCCCCCTGGACCGAGCAGAAGTCTCCTGGGCTTTTCTGTGGAAGCTGTTCCTTTCCACAAAAGGGACAGACATGGCTGGACTGTCTACTCCTCCCTCTGTTTTTCCGTTCAGTGTGGATATGAAGGCTGAAGCTCATGGTTTGAGATAATGAACAACGGGCAGGAGGGGAAAGTCAAACATGCCGAGGACGGTGGAAAAGAAAGACGGAAAGACAAAGGGACAGAAAGAGGGAGGGTCCCCGATGGCCTCACCTGGCACTTACACTAACGGGAGCAATGACCAGCCTCAGGCTGCTTATCGGACAGAAACAGCCCCCCGTTTGTCTAAGCGAGTCTCTGTCAGTTTTCTTTTACTTGCTGCCAACACCATTCCCATCGGAGAGAGGTCTATTCCTGGAAACATACACTGCAGGATTTTTCAAGCCCATTCGATGAAGTCTGGGCCTCTCATCGGGAGGATTTGGTTTATTAAACTTGGGTTTATACCTGCTCTTTAGGTTGGGTTTACTGTTTATTATGGTATTGGTTCCTTTTCCCTTTCCTGAAGTTTGATGGCGTGTTCACATTGCTGTTTATTTCTCCTTTCACTCTCAGTGAATTTTGAGGATCTATTTTCTCATTGTGCTACTTGTTATATTGGTTCTGCTCCCAATAGTTATATTTATTCCTACATTTTCTGTAATCATCTGTATATATAAAAGCCCAAGTGACCGAACAACTGGTTGGCCAGTCGCTATGACGCACACTGACTACCAGGGCACAGACCCTCAATGCACAGGATCGGGCCTGTGAGCAATGGGCCGAAACTGGCTGACCTCCCCCAAGGGGTCCCAGATTGGGAGAGGGCACAGGCCAGGCTAAGGGACCCCACCGGTGCACAAATCTGTATTATAATAACATCAATGTCACCCAGATTTATTTTGCTCCCCTCTCTGAATCATTGTATGCCTGAAATGTACATCTTTTTCCTTTATAGATGACTGGTATCTTGATGATAGAAGTTTTGGTTTATAATTCTTTTCTCTCAGTAGCTTATAAATACTTTTTCTTTTAATATATATATATATTATTGATTTTTTACAGAGAGGAAAAGAGAGGGATAGAGAGTTAAAAACATCGATGAGAGAGAAACATGGATCAGCTGCCTCCTGCACGCCCCCTACTGGGGATGTGCCCACAACCAAGGTACATGCCCTTGACTGGAATAGAACTTGGGACCCTTCAGTCCATAGTCGGACGCTCTATCCACTGAGCCAAACTGGTTTCGGCTATAAACACTTTTTGTAGTCTTCTGGATTTCGTGTTGCTGAGAAGTCTAGCATGTATCTAGGCCTGTGTTCCCTCGACTGCCCCCACTAACCCTACTGTAGATTTGGTACCCTTTTAATCTGCAAATTAAATTTTTTTTCAGCTCAAGAAACATTTCTTCTATTACTTTTCCTCTTTCTGCAAGTCCTATTATTTGCACGTTAGATGGCCTCTCTCCCCTCCCCCAGTTACCATCTCTGTGTTTCTGGTCTGAACTGTAAGATATTTTTTTCCCTTTGCTCTCCCAGACCATTAATTCAGTTCTCCGCAGTGACCATTCTCATTCTCTCTCTTTTTTTCCCCTCCTCGGGTTGTTTACTGAACTTTTATATTTAGAAATCATGGGATGTTTTTGAAGTTCTAAAAATTACTTTTGCACTTAAAACTCAGTCCCTGGAATATCATTTCCTGAGTTTCTGCTAAAGTTCTCTTCTACTTCTTCCATCCGTGTTACCTCAGGAGGGGTCTCGTGGTCTAATCTTTCAACCTGGGCTGTCTCAGCAGTGGCAAATGAGGGCGCACCCCCAGGGCCAGCAAGGACTGACGTTTTCCTGCTCCAGCAAAGCCCAGACTGACCAGCCTCGGGGAGATGAAGAAAGACCCTGTACCCTGGGGCTCGTCCGGGGTACAAGAAGTGCAAGCAATTCAGCCCATCAGGACAGCCCCTTCCAGGACCACACACACACACAGTGGGCCTCAGGCTCCTGCTGGGTGGCTGACCTCACAGGACTGTACGTTTTATGTCTTGGATCTAGGACTTGCCCTGTTGGTGGTCCCTTGCTTCTCTCTGAGTGACAGAGAGAACGAATCCCGTGCCTGCTCTTTCCCCCGGAAAGGTCAGGAAAAGGGGAGGGAGGCGTTAGCGCACTCCCAGGCCTGAGTGTAGGCTCAACTGGGTCCCTAAGCTGGAGCTGCTTAGGGGAACAAATGGGCTTATCTTTAAGGGTTTCTGATCAGATCCCAAATTTCCCTCCAGAAAGGTGTAACCCATGAACACTCCTACCAGTGACCGGTTTATCTCCTCTACCCTCCTCTTCCCACCCCTACACCAAACCCAACTATTGTCTTTAAAAATACCTTGGATAATGGAAAAGGATCTCATTGAATTTGTTTATTGACCAACAGTTACCGTATTTTCCGGCGTATAAGACGATCCCCAACTTTTCCAGTTAAAATATAGAGTTTGGGATATACTCGCCCTATAAGACGCCCCCCCCTGACTTTTGAGAATATTTTCCTGGGTTTAAAAAGTCGTCTTATACGCCGGAAAATACGGTAATGCTTATTTTGTGACATACCCGTCCATGTCCTGTGCTCATGGCATTTAGGACATGAAGGTTTATGACTTCTATGCCCTCAATCGTGACTGTCTTCATGAGTAACTAACCCTTTACCTCCCTCAGGGATTTGCACCCCAACTTCTGTTTTCCCTGAATGGATACTGTAACCTGTTGTCACTTTGCTTATACTCGTGGGATGTCTTTTTGCTCATCCTTTTACTTTTCATTATTCTGAGTTACTTTGTTTTGAATATTTCTGTGGACAGCATGTGGGTAGAATCTGTTTGTTCTTTTTATTTTATTTTTTTTACCTACGGTGACAATCAGCTTACAACTGTTTATTTGCTCCCTGTAAAAGAACATGTAACTACTCTGTTTGCTATTAAACAAGGTAGTGAAATCTATTTATATTTATTCTTGGCTCTTTCCCATGACCCTGTTTCTCCCTTTGATTTTCCATTTCCCTGCCGGCTCATCATCCATGTAACTCATTCATACATTCAACTGGCCACGGATCTTATGAAAAAATGGCAACTGAGGCTTTCAGCTCTCTTCCCATACACTCTTCAGCTGCGACTTGGGACCGACTGAGATATCCTTTAACAAAAGAGACGACGTTTTTGGTGACTTCACATCTTTAAGTAAATGGCTGAAACCGGTCTGGCTCAGTGGAGAGAGCGTCGGCCTGCGGACTGAAGGGTCCCAGGTTCGATTCCGGTCAAGGGCATGTACCTTGGTTGCGGGCACATCCCCAGTAGGGGGTGTGCAAGAGGTGGCTGATCAATGTTTGTCTCTCATCGATGTTTCTAACTCTATCCCTCTCCCTTCCGCTCTGTAAAAAATCAATAAAATATATTGAAAAAAAATCTTTAAGTAAATGGCTGAAACCGGTCTGGCTTAGTGGATAGAGTGTCGGCCTGCGGACTGAAGGGTCCCAGGTTCGATTCTGGTCAAGGGCATGTACCTTGGTTGTGGGCACATACCCAGTAGGGGGCGTGCAAGAGGCAGCTGATCGATGTCTCTCTCTCATTGATGTTTCTACCTCTCTCTCCCTTCCTCTCTGTAAAAAATCAATAAAATATATTTTTAAAAAGTCGTTAAGTAAATGGCTACACCCACACGGTGGTAGGCTCTTATGAAGGACGTTTGTCCAGGATGTGACAGACGGGGATGTGACAGTCGGGCAGCGGGGCGCGGGGTCCTGGGGCAGCACTGACCTTGGGCAGCCCGCCGTTCTCCTCCACTGGCGGGGGCAGCACCCCGGGGCTGCAGGCGGGCGGCGCCTCCACATTGTAGTCCCGGAAGCAGCAGAAGAAGGAGCTGAGGAGGCTGCGGTTCCGCTGTTTCTTCACGCTGACGTGGCAATGCGGAGCTGCAGAGGGGAGACGGCACGCTGAGGCTGGCGACACGGCTCCCAGCTGTGCCACAGCGTGAACACGCCAATGGGCATGCCCCTCCTTCCCCCCCTGCACCCCGACTCCGGCCCCCAGACCGGGACACCCACTCAGGACCAAGGGATGCGCGGCCCCAGGAAGCTACGCTGAAGGGCTGTCATTCCACCTGCGAACCCTAGAAGGCCAGCTGGCCGGTGCAGTCCGGTCCTGCTGGCTGGACAGAATTCCTCGGACCTCAGCCCAGGGCGGGAGGGGAGGTGGGGGGGACTGCTAGCTCATCACGTGACCCAGGCTTAGGGTCAGGCACCATCTGCATTCCTGACCCGGCACCAAGCGCTCCTTCCACACAGGAGCAGCGTTTCTCGATTAGGGGACCCACGAGTCACCCTGGAACGAGGGGCTCAGCCACGCCCTGCTCCCCAGGGAGATGACTCATCCCCATTGGGTGAGGAAACGGCATGTGAAACGCAGCAAGGAGCCCCTTCCTCCACTCCGACCGCAGCCTGGACTCCCAGCGCTCAGGGCTGCGGCTTCCATTACACCTAAACCCACACAGGGCCGAAGCCGGTGTGGCTCAGTGGATAGAGCGTCGGCCTGCGGACCCGAAGGTCCCAGGTTCGATTTTGGTCAAGGGTACGTACCTTGGTGGTGGGCACATCCCCAGTAGGGGGCGTGCAGGAGGCAGCTGATTGATGTTTCTAACTCTCTCTCCCTCTCCCTTCCTCTCTGTAAAAAAATTAAAAAAAACACACACAAAAAAACAAAAAGACAACAACACACTCAGTGCCGAAACCGGTGTGACTCAGTGGATAGAGCGTCGGCCTGCGGACTGGAAGGTCCCAGGTTCGATTCCGGTCAAGGGCACGTACCTTGGTGGCAGGCACATCCCCAGTAGGGGGCGTGCAAGAGGCAGCTGATCGATGTCTCTCTCTCATCGATGTTTCCAACTCTCTATCCCTCTCCCTCTCTGTAAAAAGTCAATAAAATATATTAAAAAAAAAACTCTTTAAAAAATAAGATAAAACACACACAGCAAGAACCTAGGGCGGAGAACACGGGCCCCGGCCTCGTGCCCTGGCCGGGGGAGTGACGGACCCTTTCTGTTACCCTGGGTGCAAGACGAGCTGCCCACGCCAGCGATAGAAGGCACCCATTAGGACAGTGGTACCTCGAGATACGAGTTTAATTCGTTCCATAACCTTGAGGCGTGGGAAACTATGAGACGCTCGAGTCGCGGTAAACTGGTGGGTCGTGTGCAGCCGGCCGATCCGCGCGATGACTCCTATCTCAACTGTTGCTCGTATTTCAAAGCAAAAATCGCTCGCTCGACGGCTTGTATCTCAAAAACCTCGTATGTTAGGGCACTCGTATCTCGAGGTGCCACTGTACAGAGGAAGGACATATCTCAGGGGGAAGCGGACCCCTTGGAGGGAGGGGCACTTTTGCCTGGGAATGCAGCCAGGACGGCCCCCCCGCCCCCCACATACCACGCCAGGGTGGGTCAGCCGTGCCCTGGGCAGAGGCCACAGGCAGAGGGACATGCTCAGGGTCCCTGGGGAAATCTCTCATGAGCGGGGGATGATTTCAGCCACACCATCACGGCTGGAGTTCCTCTCTCCCCCCGCGCCATCTGGCACGGATCCTATTTTTGAACACTCGAGCCGAGAGTATGGCACCTTCCCCCTCAAGAGATGGCGAAACCTTTGCTGAGAGCCTGGGGGTACTCGCTCTCCTTCAGGGAGCAAAAGCACGTGCCTTCAGACGCGATTTCTGGCAAAGGATGGAGAGGCTGTGTTACCAGCAACTCTCTGGGCCTGGATGGGTCTCCAGCCTGCGTCTGGGCAAACGGCCCAGTGAGGGTGAATTTAAGACCCTGATGCACGAAAGCCAAGCGTCAGAGCCATAAATCCCCGGGAAAGCTGGCTGTTTTATCTTCCCGCTGAGTCTCTGTGCGCACATCCCGGGTACCGTTTCAGGCCTCGCAGGCCAGGCCAGACCAGGCCGCGGGACCCCGAGTCTGAGTTAGTAGCAGCGGGGGAAAGTTACCCCTGCTTACCGAGGACCTGCCATCTTTTTTTTTTTTTAAATATATTTTATTGATTTTTTTACAGAGAGGAAGGGAGAGGATAGAGAGTTAGAAACATCGATGAGAGAGAGACATCGATCAGCCGCCTCCTGCACGCCCCCCACTGGGGATGTGCCCGCAACCAGGATACCTGCCCTTGCCCGGATTCGAACCTGAGACCTTTCAGTCCACAGGCCGATGCTCTATCAACTGAGCCACACCAGTTTCGGCGAGGACCCGCCGTCTTAATTCCAGTCCGTTACCACCCGCCTCTCCTGGGGTCCTCCCAGCCACCCTGGGGCCACGGCCCCTGTCAGTGCTGAGAAAGCACAACCGGTGATTGCGTGGCCAGGATGCCAACCGATGTGGGTCTGTCCCGCGGTGTGTGCTTCCTCTGCACGCCACGCCCCGGACAGTCCAGAAACCACTTAGGTATGGTTACGGAGGAGAAGAAAAAGGCCAAACGGAGAGAAAACTATACACTCACATTTAATGTCAACGACTCAACCGTTTTGTTGTTACGTTGGGTGTTTTCGTTCTTGTACCACACTCAAGCATTTCACGGAGAAGGAAAAAACTCTCTTCTGCCCTGGCCAGTGTGGCTCAGTGGCTAGAGCATCATCTTGTGCCCTGAAGGGTCCTGGGTTCGATTCCCATTCAGGGCCCATGCCTGGGTTGTGGATTCGATGCCCAAGTTGTGGATTCAATCCCCAGTTGGGATGTGTGTGAGAGGCAACTGGTCAATGTTTCTCACATCATTCTATCTCTCTTTCTCTCTCTCCATTCCTCTCTTTCTAGAATCAATGAAAAACCTATCCTCGGGTAAGGATTAAAAACAAAAATCAAAACACAACTCTCTCTCCTTCAAGGAAACAAGCTATCTGTCCATGTGTCAGAGACACGGAGCAGGGAACACCCAGGTGGGGCAGTAAACGGTTCTGTAAGAAGCACCTTCCCCTATTCTATTATGTTCCTCCTCGGAGGATCACACACATCCACCTATAACTAACCAACTAACTGACTTATATGCTTAAAAAAAAAAAAATCCCAAACCTGGAGCCAGCCAGCTACTTACAATTTCCACCATCTGATTGCCTCGCCTGCCGGGGCTATAAATAGCCTGCGAGAGTCACCAGAGGAGCTTGAGTCACTGGGGAGCCCATCACCCCAGCTGGGAAACGGCAGCCTCTCGGCCTCCCTCGCTCACCGGTCCTGGGCCTGCGGGAGTCGACGGGAGCCTGGGCCTTCCTGAGCGCCCATCCCTCTTGGCTGGGCCCGGTGCTCTCAAAATCAGGCCAGCGGGGAACGGGGGGGGGGGGAGGGGGTTCCTCAGGGTCAGCACTGGCCTCGCGCCCCTCTCCCCCACATCCCCCTCCTCCCATGTGCTCACTTGTTCCTAAAAGGGCTCAAGGTATGGGCTTGCCATGTCACGACCTTCTGCCTTCCACCCCGCAGCGGCCTCTCCTCCAGCTATAGCCTGGCAGAAAGGTTTTGGTTGGAACATGGTACAGTGGTACCTCGAGATACGAGTGCCCTAACATACGAGATTTTTGAGATACGAGCCGTCAAGCGAGCGATTTTTGCTTTGAAATACGAGCAACATTTGAGATAGGAATAATCCCGCGGATCGGCTGGCTGCACACGACCCACCCGTTTACCGCGACTCGAGCGTCTCATCGTTTCCCACGCCTCAAGGCTACGGAACGAATTAAACTCGTATCTCGAGGTACCACTATATTTAAAACCATATGCATATTTTTATTGATTTCAGAGAGGAAGAATGAGGGAGAGAGAGAGACAGAAACATCTCTGATGAGAGAGAATCATTGGTCGGCTGCCTCCTGCACGCCCCCTCCTGGCGATCTAAGCCCACCACCCAGGCGGGCACGTGCCCTGACTGGGAATCGAACCCTGACCTCCCGCTTCGTAGGTCGACACTCAACTACCGAGCCACGCCGGCCGGCCGGGCGAGACATGATGTCAAGGTCCATAGTTTAACGGAGAAAATGCTTATCACATCAGATCAGAACGGCTCGATAAATAATTGTGTATCTGACCAGATTAGAACCGCACAAAACCAAACGCAAAGAGAGCACAGGTAAGATGGACAAAGCCGAGTCAAAGGCGAACTGTCAGCACCGGGTTACGGGCGCTCCCACCTCCCCACCCTGTGCTTTCCTAGCGGGGTGCCGCCGTCAGGCGCTACTCTCACGCTTGCTAAGCGTTCGGTCAGCAGCGCGGTGATGCTCGGGAGAAAGCACACCCTCTTCCAAATCGGAACTTGACCCTGACCCCTCTGCTTCCCCACTCCACGCCCCGGAAGCACACACCAGGCATCAGCCAAGGTGCGGACAGCCTTGCGGGAAGTCAATGTCGCTACCATCATGGGCTCCCCCCAATCTCCCTAGACCAGTGGTTCTCAACCTTCCTAAGGCCTCGACCCTTGCATACAGTTCCTCATGGGGTGGTGACCCCCAACCATGAAACTTTGCTACTGTGATGCATCGTGATGTAAATATCTGCGTTTTCCCATGGTCTTAGGCGACCCCTGTGAAAGGTTCGTTTGACCCCCAAAGGGGTCGTGACCCACAGGTTGAGAACCACTGCCCTAGACAGTGATGACCTCTCAACCAGAGGAGACCCACGAGAAATGAAGTCACCCGAGACGGGTCTCTCCCAGCAGAATGCTCCCTGGGCCTCCTCCTCCGGCAGCCCCGGCCGACCCTCCACCCGCCCCGGGCACCCAAATGCCGTCCAGCTGCTTGGCTTTGAATCACGACGCGGCCTCTGACCACCGTCCTTCACGCCCTTTGAAGGCTCCCACGGATCCCGTGCCTGGGAGAGCGAGCGGTCTCCGGGGGCAACAGGTCGTGATCGGGGCCGCAACAGCCGGATATGAAAGAGTTCGATGCCCACGTCTCCCTGGGAGGTGGGTTTGAAGACTCCTTCGGAGGCGTCAGGGAAGGCGTAGCCACTCTGAACATCGGCCTAACACACCACAGGAAGACTTGCATTTTTTAAAAGAAAATCGGACTGGGGAAGAAAGAGCCATCGGAAACCAGCCCCAGGTTTTCTGCTTTCCCCATCACCTTCCCACTCACTCCGGCTTCCTCCCGGGATCACGCTGACAGCCACCTCCCACTCCTTCTGTCCTCATATCCCCTCTCCGCAGAGCATGCCTGCTCTCCAGGGGTTGCTCGAAGCCCCCCCTCGGAGGAAGGAATTTGTTCCTTGGCCACTGAATTTCTACATGAATGTGTGCATGTCTCAAATTATATACATATATATTTTAAGTGTTTTCTTAAAATTGATTTTTAGAGAGAGAGAGAAAGGGAGAGGGAGAGGCAGAAATAATGAGGAGAGAGAAACATCCACCAGCCGCCTCCTGCACGCCCGCTGCTGGATGGAGCCCGCAACCCGGCCATGTGCCCTGACCGGGAATCGAACCGGCGACCTCCTGGTTCATGGGTGGACGCTCAATCACGGAGCCACGCCA
>JAAGEH010000143.1:3718173-3736380 GCA_011751065.1 Lasiurus cinereus
CTCTCCCTTCCTCTCTGTAAAAAATCAATAAAATATAAACATTTTTTTAATTAATGCATCGCATGTGTACATATCTTCCCATTGCCCCCCCACCATTCCCATGCATACCTTAACCCCCCAGGGTCCTGTGTCCATTGGCTATGCTTATATGCATGCATACAAGTCCTAAACCCTTCCGTTTTGTCTGAAAGGCAGGGTAAAATTCGAGAGTCTACGCTGCCCACATCCTCCTTCCAAACAGGCATCGGCTTGAACGCACGCCAACATGTGTTTTCAGGTTCATTCTGCAAACTTCATGAAATCATGTGTGTGTGTACAGTTCCCTCCCGACCACGGTCGCTTTCCCAGCGCCTCCACGGGCGACTGGAGACTCTGTGGATGGGGCGCTGGGCTGTGTGTCGTTCTATGAACAAACAGAGAGAGAAAAGGCCAGGGAGACGCAGAAGGCCGGTTTGTATCCCTGGCTGACCGGGTCCTAATTCAGGGGGAAAGATGCGCCATCCAAGGTCAGTGTCAACAGCCTGTCGTTCGGAGCCGTGCCCCGTGGATCCGCCACGGCCTGACTTCATCCAGAATGATTCGGTTACGGTTCCTCTACCGGGAATCTTCTAGCGCAGTGGTTCTCAACCTCCCTAAGGCCGCGACCCTTGCATACAGCTCCTCATGGGGTGGTGACCCCCAACCATGACATGTTGCTCCTGTGATGCATCGTGATGTAAATATCTGCATTTTCCCATGGTCTTAGGCGACCCCTGTGAAAGGGTCATTCGATGTCCAAAGGGATCTCGACCCACAGGTTGAGAACTGCTGGTCTAGGGCGTCAAACCATCGCACACGGAAAAACATTCACCGAGAGACCTCTCTCCAGAGAGGCCCCAACCGCAGATTTCAAAATAAATGCCCCACGGGAGGGACGGAACCCGGAATAGGCAGCCCCACGTGACTCTGCCCACGCAGGCTTCCGCTCTGCCAGCAGCGGCGGGTATTTTGGGCGCCGTCCGCCGGGCGGGCAGGCATTTTCCCCCGAGAGGCCCTCAGGGCTCCGTCCTCCCGTGGACGACGTCGAGGTCACGTCCAGAACACGGGAACGTGGACACCAGGTTCAGCTCGCCTCCCGTGTCCCGCACCATCCACCAGCCACCCGGCCCGGCTCGCCGCCCCCCATCTGCTCAGCCACCGTCTCAGCCCACGCCGCCACCCACCCTCCCCGAACCCGTGCAGCAGTCTGACTGGTGACAGTCTCTCCACACCCACTCTCTCTCTAAAAAAAAAATAAAAAAAAAAAGCTTTTATTTATTTTAGAGAGAGAGGAAGGGAGAAGGACAGAGAGGCAGAAACATTGATGAGAGAGAAACATCAATATCGACTGGCTGCTTTCTGCATGCGCCCCTCCTCGCCACCCTCCTCCTCCCGCCCCTCTTCCCTCCTGTCCCGCCCGCTGGAGATTGAGGTCCAAACCCAGCATGTGCCCTGCCTGCTGGGAATCAAACCGGGACCTCTTGGTGCCGGGGACGATGCTCCACCACTGAGCCACCCGGGCTGGGCTCACCCACTCTTTCAGAGCGACCTTTTCTCAAAGGCAGGTGTGCTGAGGCCCCTGGCCTGCTTACGGCCCCTCCCCGGCGTGGACCGGGCTGTTGTCAAGGTAACACAGGGAAGTAAAGGATGCTTGTGGGCTTACCCTTGAGTGTCCAGGATGGAAGCATTGCCCTGGCTTGTCCGAGGCCCCCAGGTTGGCACAGTCCTGCCAGGCCCGAGTGTGTCTCTGGGTAAGGGCTACCTTTAAGGCTGCAGCCTGCCCCACTTTGCCAATCACTTGTGGGGGACCTGGAAGGCTATTTCCCACAAATATCATGTGGCAAAGAGGGATACAGCGCCCATGCCAGCCCATAAGGCCCGGTTGAGCCCGGAACCCCAAAGACCCACATTGGCGAGGCAAAAGATCAGCAGTCTACGCAGTCAAGACTTTTCTGAGCAGAGGAAGGAGACCCTCCCAATGAGATGGAGCAGCTGGCATGCCCAGCCCCAGTCCTGCCCCGAGACCCCCCCACTTTCACGCTGGGAAAGCCACGGGTCCCTGTACCCCCTGCTTCAGGTCCCTCCGGACACGCCTCCCAGACCGCTCAGTGTCGCTCTGGGTCAGACCCGGGCCTTCATGCTCCTCAGACCTGCAGGCCTGCAGCGAAGGACAGCATTCGGGAGTCACACTCAGTGTCCTGAGGGGCGGCTGGATGTGTGGCCTGCAGGCTCCTCCCAGGGTACTGGGTGGGGCTGACCTGGCTACCTCCCCCAGCCCCCGGCCCCCCTCCGGAGGATGTGCATTCTCTAAGACCTGGGAAAAAGCCCTCCAGCACATCTGACCTTGGCAGAGAGCAGGCCCAAGAGAAGAGGCGGGGCCAGAGTGGGAACAGGATGTCCAGCAGGACAGGACTGAATGACACGCTCTGACCGGGGCATGTCCCCTACCAGGGAGGCGAGGCCTTGTCCGAGTTCTGCATCAGCACGCAAGCTGCATACACTTTGTGTGTGTGTGCATGTGTGTGTGTGTGTGTCTGTGTGTGTCGGGCTCACGGGAGGTTGGGGTAGGGAAGAGGCTGGAACTGGGCTGAATTATTAGTTCCTCTGAAACCAGCGGTTCTCAACCTGTGGGTCGCGACCCCTTTGGGGGGTCGAACAACCCTTTCACAGGGGTCGCCTAAGACCATGAGAAAATGCAGATATTTACATCACGATGCATCACAGTAGCAACATTTCATGGTTGGGGGTCACCACCACATGAAGAACTGTAGGCAAGGGTCGCGGCCTAAGGAAGGTTGAGAACCACTGTCTTAAACCCAAGTGAGCGGATCAGACCCAAACATTTGCCCCAGTCCACAGAGCCAGTGAAATGCCCATTATACCCCGAGTTACTGAGAGCACTCGGGGGGGGGGCATGAGCTAATGGGGACGGGGGATCTTAAACCAGACACTGACCTCCCTCCTTGCTCCTGTGACCCAGGAGGGACCCTGGGGGCAGATGCTGATGGAGAACCCGTTTTCCTGAGGATGGGGAGCCCTGGCCCCTCCCTCCTGTCCCTGCTGAGCCTGCCTCAGCTGCAGGCGCTGCTAGCGAACATTCCAGCTCTAGAAGCTGCAGCCTCCCACAGATTCCTCAACTTCTGCAGGATCCGGTTTTGGTTTAGAAACTACCTCCTGTCATTGAATAATCCCTCCTGGGATCGGTGCTCCATACCACCCCATGGCCTAGCTCGGTTTGCATCTCACTCTTAACTTTTTAAAAAATATATATATATATTTTATTGATTTCTCACAGAGAGGAAGGGAGAGGGATAGAGAGCCAGAAACATCGATGAGAGAGACATCGATCAGCCGCCTCCTGCACGCCTCCTCCTGGGGACGTGCCTGCAACCAAGGTACGTGCCCTTGACCGGAATCGAACCCAGGACCCTTCAGTCCGCAGGCTGACCCTCTATCCACTGAGCCACACCGGTTTTGGCACACTTCACTTTTAAAATAATCTGTCCTTCTGCCATGCCATGTTACTTATCACCGTGAGGCAAAATTCCAGTCCTGTTTCCCCAGAGAAAGGACACGCTTACGCTCTATCTTAAAGCTACTGTTCTGAATGACTTAAGGTGAAGGGTCCTATCTTTTTAAAAAATAAATATTTTTATTCATTTCAGAGAGGGAGAGAGAGGGAGATAGAAATATCAAAGATGAAAGAGAATCATCAACTGACTGCCTCCTGCATGCCCCCTCCTGGGGATTGAGCTAGCAACCCAGGCACCTGCCCTGACTGGGAATTGAAAAGTGACCTATTGGTTCATAGGTCGGTGCTCAACCACTGAGCCACACCAGCCAGGCGAGGGGTTCTATTTTGGAACTGCCTCCTGAAAACAACCAAGATCCTCTGCTCGAGAGACTCCTAAGTGCCCCTCCCCACGTTCAGGAATCCATGGTGGAGTGCCTTGTACAAAAAAAAAAGTCTAGTTTTCAAACTTCACAATATAATGGGTATCCACGTTTTATTTATTTATTTATTAAATATATTTTCTTGATTTTTTTTTTTTACAGAGAGGAAGGGAGAGGAATAGAGAGTTAGAAACATCGATGAGAGAGAGACATCGATCAGCTGCCTCTTCCTGGCCTAGGAAGGCCCAGTTCCAGGAAGCTTTCTGAAATTCTTTTTTTTTAAAAATATATTTTATTGATTTTTCACAGAGAGAAGAAGGGAGAGGGATAGAAAGTTAGAAACATCGATGAGAGAGAGGCATCGATCAGCCACCGCCCCCTACTGGGGATGCGCCCACAACCAATATACATGCCCTTAACTGGAATCGAACCCAGGACCGTTCAGTCCACAGGCCGACGCTCTATCCACTGAGCCAAACCGGTTTCGGCTGAAATTCTTCCCTGAAGACTCCAGCCTCCGTTCCTGTCCCCAAATACCTGCTGGGCCTCTGGGCGCTTGGCTCGGCCAGCCAGCTCTCTGCTCGAATATCTGCTGCTTAACCGATGGCGCTGGATTTCATACTTTGCTCATGCATGTCTTTTTATTTATTTATTTATTCATTAATATATATTTTTTATTGTTTAAGGTATTACAAATAGTAGTACATATGTCTCTTTTTTTTCTTCCCCTGCTGACCTCCCTCCGGCCTTCCCCACCCCCCAGTACATGCCCTCACCTGTCCCCTCTCCCCCACAATGTCCTGTATCCATTGGCTGTGCTTACACACACGCATACAAGTCCTTCGGTAGGGATATACTTGATCTCTTACAGGCACCCCCACCCACCCTCCCCTGCATTCCCACTGTAGCATGACAGTCTGTTCATGGCTTCTTTGCCTCTGTATCTGTTCCTCCCCTCACCCCGATTCTTTTCTTGAAAAACATCTTGCCTCTGCAGGCTAGAAATAGACTTATATATAAAAACAAAAAATGGTTGCGTCCCAGTTTCAATGTCCAATAGTTATGAGTCCCCGTGTCAATGTCCAACAGTTCCTTCCTTATGTGCACACGTCATCAATGGTATCTGGATGGTGGACACATGATGGCCATGCCAGTCCGACCCTCTCTGGTTTGGTCCTGGGCATCCTGTAGCGACGCCCAGCTGCTGGCTGCTCGCATGCTCATGCATGTCTCATTCCACCCCGTCTCCCCACGGCCTGGACATGAAGTCAAGGTTGAGCAAAGGATAAGATCAAGATTTCCTCACTGACAGCTTTCCTCCGAGCACAAGGACCGCCCGGCACTTCCTTTATTCTCCTTGGAAAGTTCTAAGTAAAAATGTGATGCTGAGTAACGCGCTGTACGAAACAGAAACATTTACTAGGGAGACTGCGTGGAGCACACTGCGGTCTGGCACTTGCTGCCAGGCCGCATTTCTAACTGGATGACATCAACCTCCTGAGGTCTAAATTTATTCATCTATATCCAGCCCATAATTTAGGGCGATTTATCAGCGGCTCATTTTCTAAATAATTACAGGGAGAACATCGAACGCTTCAGGGCACACAGGGTGCGCCCTAAATAAGAAACAGGATACACACAAGCTTTCCTGCGTTGCCTTTGTATGTAGAGCGGAGTGGAAAATTCACTTTTCAGGAGTAAAGTGATTCATGCTTTGCTCATTTCTAACTTTTCTTTTTTTTAAATCCTCACCCGAGGATATTTTTTTTCCATCGATTTTTAGAAGAAAGTGGAAGAAGAGGGCGAGACAGAGAGAGACACCCATGTGTCATTTGGTTGCTTTCCACATACCTCTCCCCCGACCCCCTGACCAGGGCCAGGAGTCTGTCACCGAGGTACGTGTCCTTGACGGGAATCGAACCCAGGACCCTTTAATCTGCAGGCCAGTGCTCTATCCCCAGAGCCAAACCGGCTGGGGCCTAATTTCTAATCTTAAAAGCCACACCAGTGTAAGTGTGAGCATGCGTCCTCTCTGCATTGGATTGTGAGCTCAGGAGGAAAGGGACGGAGGCCAGGCTCTGTCCCTCTTAGGTCTGTCCTTCTGTCCCGTGCCCTTGCCTCCCCTGGGCACGGGGCCTCGATGCTCAGTACGTCCGCGGAACAGTGCTGTGTGCACTGCCCAGTTAGGCCAACCTTCTGTCCTTTTCACCTACGGGCGTCCGTCCAAGGTCACGGGGAGCCTCTTCCTGGGACTGGGACACTAGAAAGACAGGCCTGGACAAGCATGATGGCACCTCAGTGGGGCAGAAAGCAGGCTACTCGGGCACCCCCAAACTTCGCCCGTGATTGGCGGCACCCAGGAGGTGAATGCCTCTTCGCTGGGCCTCAGTTTCTCTAACTCTGATCTCACATAACACCATCTATCTGGATAGTTGCCCGGAACAAACCAAGTGGTTTATGGGAAAGTATTTTGTACACCCGAAAGCACTGTATGGTTTCCGAGGGCTGCCACATCCAAGCACCACTAGCTGGGTGGCTGAAAGCGACAAGAGAAATGTATTGCTGCCTGGACGAGGTGGCTCAGTGGTAGAGCACCGGCCCATGAACCAGTCGATCCCGGTTGGATTCCCCTGTCGGGGCATGTGCCTAGGTTGAGGGCTGGATCCCCAGTATGGGGTATGCAGGAGGCAGCCGATCCATGATTCTCTCTTGTCATTGGTGCTTCTATTCCCGTCTCTCTCTCCCTTCCTTTCTCTGAAATCAATAAAATACACACTGCATTTTCTGGCGTATAAGACGACCCCCAACTTTTCCAGTTAAAATATAGTTTGGGATATACTCACCCTATAAGATGACCCCCGACTTTTGAGAAGATTTCCCTGGGTTAAAAATACGGTATTAAAAAAAAAAAATCCCAAACCAACAGTAATTGTCTCACAGTTCAAGTCCGATATCAAGGTGCTGGCAGCCATGTGACCTCTGAATCCTGGAAGGAGAATCTTTTGCCTCTTAGACTTCTGTTGTTTGCTGTCTCTCTTCCCCTCTTCTAAGGACCTCTATGGCTTGATCTTAACCAATGACATCTGCATTGACCCCATTCCCCAATCAGGTCACCTTCTGAGGTACCGGGGTTAAGACTTCAACAGATCTTAGTGCAGAGAACAAACGGATCCATAGCAAGTGCCATGCGAATAAAAGCACCCTGTTTAAAAGCCAGCGGAATCATGACAGGCCAGGTCATCTAGACGATCTTCTCTGCTGAGAAATATGAGAAAAGGTAGAAAAGTATCCTTCAAATTCTGCTCGAGGTGATGGAGAAGCGGCAGGCGACAAAGGATAATGAGGCCACGATTCAGGAGAAGAGAGGAAGCCCGAGGTGGGCGAGCCTGGCGCCTGGGGACACGCTGCCCACGAATGCCTGCCGTTTCTGGAAGAGCCGGCTGAGGGGCTGCACAGCACGCGGGAACTGGGGAACTGCAGAGGAAGCCCCACTCCTACAGTAAGAGGAGAGGTGAACCCCAGGAGTCTGGTTCTCACCGGTACCACCCCTGGAACTGGACTCCAGTGACAACAGATGGCTGGTGCTCGGGCCTGCCAGAAAGAAGTATAGGTGCACCCCTATAGGAAGACATCACCCCAGGCCCCAAGTTATTTCTGTGGGTTTTCGTCCACGATGTCTTACCCTCAATCAACAGTAACTAGGTCTATGAGGACAGAAGACGGTGTGAATGGGTTCCAAGCTACACAACAGGCAACAGAAACAGACCCACAAAGGCTAAAAGTAAAGGTGTTATCAGACACCGAACTGAAAAAAAACACACTAGGCTTGCCCAAACTGGTTTGATTCAGTAGATAGAGCGTCTGCCTGCAGACTGCGGAATCCCCGGTTTGATTCCAGTCAGGGGCATGTGCCTTGGTTGCGGGCACATCCCCAGTAGGGGTGTGCAGGAGGCAGCTGATCGATGTTTCTCTCTCATCGATGTTTCTAACTCCCTATCCCTCACCCTTCCTCTCTGTAAAAAAAATCAATAAAATATATTTAAAAAAGAAAAGAAAAGAAAAAAAACAAAACTAGGCTTAATATGTTCAAGAGTTAAAAAGAGTAAGAAGTATCTCAGAATACCAGAAACGAAACAGAACAAAAAGAACACACAGAAACTCTGGAACTTGAAAATAACTGAAATGGTGGGCTTCACAATAGCTTAAACACAGCTTGCAGAGAAAACGAGTCAACTAAATGAGAGGCCCCAAGAAAACATCTAGCTTGAAAATCAGAGACAAGAGGACAGAAAATAATGTGAGCGGGTAAGAGATATCAGGAATACAAAAAAAAAGGGGGGTCTAATAGAATAGATATGCAATTAGAATGAGAGGGGTCAGCTCTTTGTCCAATCTCTTCCCGCACCCCACACATCCCTTCCTCCTGAGAATTGTCAGGCTGCTCCCTTTCCATTCACCGGGAGGGGGGCAAGGGGGAGAGGCCTGGAGTGGTGTGGGAACTGGGTGGAGGGGAATTATGGGAGGAAAAAGAGAAAGATCTGTAATAATCTGAATAATAAAGATTAAAAAAAAAGAGAGTAAAGAATTACAGCAGAGGAGAATTGGGCAGAAGAAATAACAGCCAAGATCTTTTCGAAACGGAAGAAAGACGCCCAGCACAGATCCCAGGTCTTAAATGGACGAACTCCACCCAGGGCACCTAACAAGAAAAGGGTACACAGGCACCCAGCACCCTGCTGGGCACCAACGACCGAGTGCAAATCTTCAAAGCAGCCGAGGGGGGAAAAAAGACAGATGATCTTCATCCCAAGAGTCACGGTGACATTGACCAGTTAATTTCTCAACAAAAATACCGAAAGCCAAGAGACACTGGCATGTTGTCCAAGTGCTGAAAGAAAAGACGCACATGTTTAAAAAACAAAATGCACCAATTTTAAACAAACTCTTAAGAAAAAAAATATAACACCGGCCAAACACACATTCTTCCAGAACACCAAACCTCTGGCCCTTCCCGATTCATTCCATGAGACTAACCAAGGCTAGCAAAGGCACTGCCCAACGGAAAAACCATAGACAATCCCTGTCATGAGCTTAGATATAAAAATCCCGAGCAGAAGATTCAGAAAACGAACCCAGCAATACACCAAAAGGAGAGCGTAATACGTCTCAGGCAGACGGATCTGATGCAGGAATGCCATTCATCATATTTACAGAAGAGAGAGGAAAACTGGAATAGATTCAGAAAAACAACTTGATGCTATTCAACATCCCTTTGTGAGAAGAATGCCTTGCAAACCGGGACTAGAGGGAGGCCTTCTGAATTAGGTAAATATTTTTTTTATAAAGACCCATCAGACTTGATGTTGAAATGCTGTTAGCTTCCTGCCGAGATCAAAGACACGAGAAGTTTGCCTCAGTCACCACCTCTATGAAACATCCTGGGGAGGGAGGGAATTGAGGGGGAGAGAGAGAGGGAGGCATAGTTTGATTGTGTGCCAAGAAAATCCAAAAGAATCTTCAGATAAATTTCTAGAATCAGCCATTAGTTGGGAAATAGGAAGTCAGTCTGAACATCTCTCTTGTGTGTGTGTGTGTTTTTTTTTTTAAATATATCATATTGATTTTTCACAGAGAGGAAGGGAGAGGGATAGAGAGTTAGAAACATCGATGAGAGCCATCGACCAGCTGCCTCCTGCACGCCCCCTATTGGGGATGTGCCCGAAACCAAGGTACATGCCCTTGACGGGAATGGAACCTGGGACCCTTCAGTCTGCAGACCGACGCTCTATTCACTGAACCAAACCGGTTTCGGCTCTCTTGTGTTTCTAAACACCAGCCGGGCCAGAGCGACGCGGTTGGTTGAGTGTTGTCCTTTGCATCGAAAAGTTGCTGGTTCCCTTCCTGGCCAGGGCACAGGCCTAGGTTGCAGGTTAGGTACCTACTTGGTTTGAGATAGGGGAGGGGCGTGTCAGGAAAGCAACTGATGGATATTTTCTCTTCCTACGCAAGTCCTAGGGTGAGGATAAAAAAAAAAAAGAGTAAACATTTAGAAAATGGGAAAAGAAATTAAGTTATCATCTAAACTAACATCCGAATATCAAATATCTAAGAATTGAAAGGTATGTGCAACCTGTGTGCAGAAACTTCTAAAACTTGGAGAAAATGTACAAGTCCCTCAGCATGGGGGGGCATACCATATTCATGGTGTTGAAGACGCAATAGTGTCAAGAGGTCAGCTCTCCCCCAAGCCTGGTCTGCAGATTCCCCGCGGATCTCAATGAGAACCGGGGAGCTTTTGTTTGTTCTGCTCACTGGGTGGAAACCGGAAGCCGATAAGCTGACTGGAAGCCTCACACGGACAGCTAAAGGGCCAGTAGCAGGCTTGCTCCACTGGCTCCTGAAACGGATACAGCAATAGCGGTTATGAAAGTGTAATTCTGGCAAAAGCATCGAGAAATAGCCAGAACCGGTTTGACTCAGTGGATAGAGCGTCGGCCTGCGGAGAGAAGGGTCCCGGGTTCGATTCCGGTCAAGGGCATGTACCTTGGTTGCGGGCACAACCCCAGTAGGGGGTGTGCAGGAGGCAGCTGATGGATGTCTCTGTCTCATTGATGTTTCTAGCTCTCTATCCCTCTCTGTAAAAAATCAATAAAATATTTAAAAAAAAGAAGAGAGGAATAGACCTGTGCAATGGAGCAGAAAGCCTGGCAACAGTCTCAGCATATCTCTGTTCACACAGGCCCACGCTGGCGGGTGCCCGGAGCTTGCTGTGTAGCCCCCTGCGCACGGCTGGTCCCCGGCCTGGCCTCCCGCGCCTTCATCTGCAACACCTGTCCTTGGAGCGAGCTCACAGAATCCTGATTTGAAATAAGAAGGAACAGACTGCAGGGTCTCCCCCAATCCTCAGGTCCGCCTCCAAGCAAGGCACCCTCCCCGGAAACCGTTCCCCACGCCTGCTTTCTGAAGGGAAAGGGAAACAGAGGGACTCACGCCCCGTGTCCGGCCACCTACAGACAGATGTCCATCTACGGTCTTCCAGGGCGGCCTGCGTACCAACGGTATGCACTGCGGCTGCATCCTGCCATGTCTGCTCATCCGGGAGGCAGACGAGGTAGTGGGTGAAGGAGGCAGACCTTGGTTTTATTTTTTCTCTCTCTCTTTTTTTAAAAATATATTTTATTGATTTTTTACAGAGAGGAAGGGAGAGGGACAGAGAGCTAGAAACATCGATGAGAGAGAGACATCGATCAGCCGCCTCCTGCACACCCCCTACTGGGAATGTGCCCGCCACCAAGGTACATGCCCCCGACCGGAATCGAACCCGGGACTTTTCAGTCCGCAGGCCGAGGCTCTATCCACTGAGCCACACCGGTTTCGGCTTTTTCTCTTTTTTAAAAAAATAGATTTTTATTGATTTCAGAGAGGAAGGGGGAAGGGAGAGGCAGAGGGAGAAACATCAATGGTGAGAGAGAACCATTGACTGGCTGCCTCCTGCACGCCTCACGCTGGGGATCGAGCCTACAACCCGGGCCTGTGCCCTGACCTCTTGGTTCATAAGTGGACGCTCAACCACTGAGCCACCCAGCGGGGCCAGACCGTGGTTTATGGTTTTCACTTACACACCTACCAAGTTTCTAACCAAACCGTTCCCTCAGCTGTGAAAGGAGAGTTAGTTACTGTGAAGGTGAAATTGACTGATGCACGCAAAGCACTTAGCACAGTGTCTCATTCATAGTAAGCATTTAAAAGTGAAAGCCATTATTGAAAACATACTGGGGGGGGCGGGGTTGGGGTGATTTACTAATGATGAAGACAGGGTGACGGAGCTAACAAGCTGGACTTGTGAGGGTTATCAGAGCGCCTCCGGTGTGGTTAATGTTTGACACGTGTCTGTGGAAATGGGGAGTTACTCATTTACCAGGCTTGCTCTCAAATCCTGCAGCTAATGTCCCCTTGTTTCCAGGAGGAGGCTCGCTTTGAAGTGACCAGTGGATTCCGAATATATTTCTGCCTTCCATGGAAGACCCGGCTCCTCCCAAGGCCCCAACATCACTCACTCTCTCTCACACACACATGCACACACACACACACACACACACACACATCACCCCAATTCCAACCTGCTCTTCCCTCTAGCTACAGAAAGGGTTAGCCCTGCCATCCTGGTGTTTGGATAATTTCCTGTTTTTTAAAAAAATATATATTTTTATTCATTTCAGAGAGGAAGGTGAGGGAGAGATAGAAACATCAACGATGCCACAGAATCCTGGATCAGCTTGCCTCCTGCACGCTATCCACCGGGGATCAAGCCTGCAACCTGGGCATGTGTCCTGACCGGGAATCGAACCATGACCTCCTGGTTCACAGGTCAACACTCAACCGCTGAGCCACACCCGGCGGGACAGTTTCCGGATTCTTGCTGCTCTCACCCTCCTGTTGCCTTTCCCAGTCAGAGCATCTGCATCTGCTTTGGCAATCTGCTTTAAAAAAACATTTTCTCCAACATTATTTTTTCCTGTTATTTGTCAAAGGTTCTTCTTGTTGAATGTTCGGTGGACCCAGAAACAGCTAATCTGCCTTCCCGATAAAGGCGTCACCGCTCAGCCATCCCTCAGCCTTCTGGGTTCTGGCTTCACAGCTCTTACTCCCTCGGGGGTCTGCCCCCCAGATCTCGGATCTCGCTGGCCCCTCTCTGCATTCACTCCCAGTCCTGGATGAGTAACAAAAGATCGTCATCAGCCTGCAGCCTAGACTTCGTTTGCACGGCAACGTGTCACCAAAAGTTTGTGCTCTCCCTCCAGGTATAACCCTCTTGGTATTCCGTCTCCTTGCCAAGGCACCCGGCAGAGGAGAGAACACAGCCGCCACCCAAACCACACCGAGGGCTCCCCCGCTGCTTAGATTTCCTGAGCCCAGTCATAAGCCACGTCCGTCCCCTGTGGTCCACTGTTTAGAAAGAAGCGAGGCGATCCGTGATCTTGTTCCAGAGAACCGGGATAATCAAACCATGCTCAGAGAGTCTGGAGTTACATTTATTACACGCGTGGGTCCAGAGGAAAATGCCTCTCAGATGCTGGGCCCCGACATGCAGAAATTTTCCCTATTTATATGTTTTTACCTTCTTTGTCTCCCCAATAAGGGATGTTTCCCGCCCCTTTGCAAATTCTTAAAGGGCCTCTAGGCGCTGAGTCCTTGAGAGCTCAACCAAAGGCCTGGCCTGGTGCCAGCACGGATAATTCTGTCTGGGGAAGGTTGAATGGCCTCTCCGAAGTGAGAATAGTCTCATTCTCCTTATTACTTAAGCAAGCAAGCATTTACAGAAGCCAATAGCAAGGTTAAGATGTCCAACAGCAGTTTCTGTAGAAGATGGATGCTTGAATCTAGATTACCTCCGTGCTCACTGAGTCCCGCACCTGTCCAGCGCCCTCGCTATGGGACCACACCATCTTCTAGCAAAGCCCTGTGCCCGGAAGGCAGGGCAGGGGCCGGGACTCGGCACACAGGGCAGGGGCCCCGATCCGGGCACCGTGGAGACTGAGAGGAGCTGTCACCTGCCGGCTCCCCTCCCCCAGACATCACCGCCCCCATACACACGTGGTGAGCTCACACCTCGCTCTGTGGAGTAATCCGGCCTCCGTGTGTCTCCCTGGGACAAAGCGACAACTATTTCAGCAGCGAGCAAAGCATTTCCTGGGAATACAGCCCCGAATGTTAAAAAAAAACACAAAAACAAAAAAACACAAGCCGCCGAGACCGGTTTGGCTCAGTGGATAGAGCGTCGGCTTTCGGACTGAAAGGTCCCAGGTTTGATTCAAGTCGGGGGCATGTACCTTGCTTGCAGGCACATCTCCACTGTGGGGCGTGCAGGAGGCGACTGATCGATGTCTCTCTCTCATCAATGTTTCTGACTTTCTGTCTCTCTCCCTTCCTCTCTGTAAAAAATCAAGAAAATATATTTAAAAAAAACAACATAAGCCAATGGAAAGAAAAGATTACATTTTACCACGGATTTTTAGGAATAGGTCTACTATATTCTTGATGCATATTCTTCACAAATACCATCTACTTGGAATGAACCATTTCACCAGATCACCTTTAAACGGAATTCTAGCTCACTGACTAAAGTGCAGCCCAGCAGTAAAGCCTCAAACAGACTGTCAAGTTAAAGTGGGAAGGTTAGGGAGAGGTGGGGTAGATAAGAGATCAACCAAAGGACTTGTATGCATGCATATAAGCATCACCAATGGACACAAGACACTGGGGGGGGGTTAGGGTATGCATGGGAGTGTGTGTGTGTGGGCAATGGGAAGATATGTATACATGTAATACATCAATAAAAAAATAAAATAATAAAAATAAAACGCAGCCCAGCCTCTGAGTACTACAGATTCAAATGGAGTATTCCAAGTAAAATCTTAAGACCTCATGCTAACTATTGTATGGTTACTAGGTCGCCTAGAATTCTTAGTACCGTACCCAGCAGACCTCATTTAAACTTTAACGACCATCCTAATAGGTGCTATTTTTGTCTCTCTGTGTGTTAATCCTCTTCTGGGTATATTTTTTCCATTGATTTTTTTAAAAAAAATATATTTTATTGGTTTTTTACAGAGAAGAAGGGAGAGGGATAGAAAGTCAGAAATGTCGATGAGAGAGAGACATCGATCAGCTGCCTCCTGCACACCCCACACTGGAGATGTGCCTGCAACCAAGGTACATGCCCCTGACTGGAATCGAACCTGGGACCTTTCAGTCCGCAGGCCGACGCTCTATCCACTGAGCCAAACCAGTCTTGGCTCCATTGATTTTTTTTAGAGAGACTGGAAGGGAGGGAGGGAAAGACAGCAGGAGAGAGAGAGAGAAAGGGAAACATTGACGTGAGAGAGACGCATGGATGGGTTCCCTCCTGTACGTGCCCCAACCTGGGCCGGGGATTGAACCTGCAACCCAGGTTCGAACGTGCCCTTGACGGGGAATTGAACCCGTGGCCCTTTGGTATGCAGGCCAGCACTCTATGAAGCCACACTGGCCTGACAGGGCAGTACTTACTAGTATTCTCCCAGTTTACGGGTGGGGAAACGGTCGCCTCGACAGGTAAGCCACTTGCCCCAAGTCACCCGGCTGCGGAGGGGCGCTGGCACTGGATCCCGGCAGCCGTGCCCGCCTTCCCAGAATGTGTGATGCGTGCACTTTGTGGGAAATGACGGTTTAATGTTTAATCTGCAGACGTTTAAAGTCCATTAGCAGCCGAAACCGGTTTGGCTCAGTGGATAGAGCGTCAGGTTCTATTCCCGTCAAGGGCATGTACCTTGGTTGTGGGCACATCCCCAGTAGGGGGCGTGCAGGAGGCGGCTGATCGATGTTTCTCTCTCATCGATGTTTCTAACTCTCTCCTTTCCTCTCTGTAAAAAAAAAATTAATAAAATATATTTAAAAAACACAAACAAACCCATTAGCAGTAGCTCAGGGGCACCACAACCCTGAGTTCCAAGGAATGGTGACTCCCTCGGCCCCCAATCCCTTCCTTCCTTCCCTGACCGCTCACTCCTGGGACGTGACCTCCGGGCTCTGCTCAAGGTCACAGAGCCCGAGGTCCTGATCACAGAGCCCCTGGTGGAAAGGGCCGGGCTTTCTCGCTGCAGGAGGGATTGGAGAGCTGAGGTTACCCACCCAGGACTATTTCCCTCTCTCTCCCCTTTCCCCCGGCCTCCCCGCCTCCCATCCCAGCCCCCTGCTGCTGCTTAAAAGAACACCACCACCCCAGGAAAAACAGGAAGCCGGTCACCAGATCCGCCAGAACAACAACCCCACTGTTCCCAGTGACTGGCAAGAAGCACAGCGCGGCTGTGTCCCGGGCCTCCCGCCTGGAAGGAAACAGCCAGCCGCGGGTGTTGGGCGCGCCTCGGCCAGTCCTGGGTGAGGGCCGTGGCTGTTCCTTCCAACCAGCCACCGGCCGGCCACCGGGGGCAGCCTCGGGTCTGGAGGGCAAGGGGTGCCCTTGCTGTTTATTCACGATCCCAGCCCCGTACCTGGAAGGTGGGTCATGAATTCCAGGGCGAACATGAAAACAGAGAGGCTCAGAGAGCTGACCGATCCATGTCCTGGGCCAGGCCCTCCTGGGCGGGGACTGGAAGCTGGTGATGCCAGCTTTCAAAGCCCTCACTCTCATGCCTTCTTCCTCACCCCCTGCGGTACCATTTCTTTCTCAGTCTGAACCAGCAAGGTGTCTTAGTTCTTTTTATGCAGCCAACAAAATACACAGAGCCACCAACGAATCGGTATCTGTTCCTCCAAAGAAAAACACTTCGCGCAGCCTTTCAAACAAAAAAATTTAAAGGACAAACAAAAAATAGTTGCAGAAGGATGGCGGAGATTAAATATCAATATCGGGCAAAGGCTGCGCACAAATGGAAAAGCCCAAGCCGTCCGCAAGAGTAAAATAAACAGAGAGACGAATCTCCAACAAACCTGGAAAAACTTCAACCTCATTATTAATCAAAGACATGCAAACATAAAATCAACATGTTAGCTACTAAATTGGCCATTAAGAGCTACAGAAGAAGATGAAACCGGTGTGGCTCAGTGGATGGAGCGTCAGCCTGCGGACTGCAAGGTCCCAGGTTCGATTCTGGTCAAGGGCATGTACCTTGGTTGTGGGCACATCCCCAGTAGGGGGCGTGCAGGAGGCGGCTGATTGATGTCTCTCTCTCATCCATGTTTCTGGCTTTCTATCCCTGTCCCTTCCTCTCTGTGAAAATCAATAAAATATTAAAAAAAAAAAAGAGCTACAGAAGTGTTGGTATGAGAACACACCACTGCCGGAAGTGTAAATGGTTACTATCCTTTTGGAAAGCAATTCAGTCATTTGTACCAAGTCATAGAAGCTTTACACATTCCTTCACCCCGTAATTCCACTTCCCGAGTCTCTCCCCGGGGGTGAATTTAAAATAGGAAGACGGTACATGCATACTTTCCTGCCTGCGTTACTTGTAAGTGGGGGATGAGTGGAAAGCAGCCTAAATGGCATTCAAGTAAGTGTGGGAGTAGGCACTCAATAAAATATTACTCAGCTATTAAAAATGATGGTGACAGAGTCTACGTATCGCCTTGGAAAAACACTGTTAAATGCAAGCTTAAGGGAAGAATAACGGGGGTGAGGATGCCATAACCTGTTTGCTGTAAAGTGCGATTCTGTACACAGGTGATATCACTTTTGCAAAATGCGGCTCAGCTGGCTGGGCATCGTCCCGGGCACCGAAAGGTTGCCTGTTTGATTCCCGGTTAGGGCACACGCCCAGGTTGCAGACTCGATCCCCTGCAGGGGGCGGGCAGGAGGCAGCCAACTGACGTTCAGTATGGCACTGATGTTCCTTTCTCTCCCTCTCACTTCCTTTAGCTCTAAAAATCAATAGAAGTTTTTAAATTTTTTAAAGAAATTACCCATGACAAGAGAAGAAAACATAAAAAACAAAAAAACAAAAAAAGAAAAGGATCAGCACTGTCTGGACAAAAGCCCCGTAGGGGTGACTTCATTTCCCTTTTATCCCTGTGGGCCGCTCCCGTTCCCACCGGCAGACCTGACTGCTGGAGCTGCGTCTCTTTGTTTGCAAGAGTGAGCACAAAACGTGCGCGGGTTTCTCTGTTTTTTGTTTAACTTATGAGGTGTCAGTTTGTGCATTTAATGCCGTGCACTCTCCCAGCCTCCACCCCCTGACCCCCCCTCTCCTTCCTCAACTGCCCCACTCGGCTTGCAGATGAGCTACCCTGTTTCCCCGAAAATAAGACATCCCCCGAAAATAAGACCTACTTCCAGTTTTGCTTCTCGCTGTCATAGAAGGCACCCCCCCGAAAATAAGACCTCCCCGATCATCAGGCCTCCCCGGAACAGAAGGCCCCCGGAAGCTACCGTCAGGCGTCTGACTCCTGATTTAAAGAGACCTCGCACTGCCTGAACAGCTCCGGCTGCGCTGTGGCCCATCAGGGAGCTGGTTTGTGAGGACAACGACTACCGGACCGTAGACAGGTCATACATTTCCTTTTATTTATTTATTTTTTTGTCCAACAACAAATAGGTACCATATTCTTTTTCATGGGAAAATAAGGCCTCCCCTGAAAATAAGACCTAGCGCATCTTCGGGAGCAAAAATTAATATAAGACACGGTCTTATTCTCAGGGAAACAGGGTAGCGGCCTGGGGGCTGGATGCTTGTGGCCTGACATAGTATCAACAGAAGGGCTTGTATGCATGCATATGAGCATAAACAATGGATACAAGACACTGGGGGTGGGGGGGGG